>JBBDGP010006040.1:0-33959 GCA_037952835.1 Lithobates septentrionalis | reverse complement strand
CATCTTTGTTGTCGTGGGACAAGAATGCGGCGCGGCCTAATTACACAGAAGTTTCACTTCCTGACGAATCACTCGATAACGGTTGTATGTACATTCCCATGTCAGGAGACAATCGACGTCACGTAATGTGAAGGGGCGGGACTTCCTCCATCCTCTACCTGCTAATTATTGTAATCAGGAGTCCTATGACAAGGCCCAATCCCGTCCACCTAACCGCTCATTATACCTGGCTGAGCAAACCCGGTCCTTTCACCGTACCGGCCGCAGCCAAAGCCTGCCTGGAACCCTTTAACCCCCCGCAGTCCACACTGTCTGAGGTCAGCCTGGAACCCTTTATCCCCCCGCAGTCCGCACTGTCCGGGGTCAGCCTGGAACCCTTTAATCCCCCCCGCAGTCCGCACTGTCCGAGGTCAGCCTGGAACCCTTTAACCCCCCGCAGTCCGCACTGTCCGAGGTCAGCCTGGAACCCTTTAACCCCCCCCACAGGCCGCACTGTCCGAGGTCAGCCTGGAACCCTTTAACCCCCCGCAGGCCGCACTGTCCGAGGTCAGCCTGGAACCCTTTAACCCCCCCCGCAGGCCGCACTGTCCGAGGTCAGCCTGGAACCCTTTAACCCGCCGCAGTCCGCACTGTCCGAGGTCAGCCTGGAACCCTTTAACCCCCCGCAGTCTGCACTGTCTGAGGTCAGCCTGGAACCCTTTAACCCCCGCAGTCCGCACTGTCCCGAGGTCAGCCTGGACCCTTTAACCCCCCGCAGTCCGCACTGTCCGAGGTCAGCCTGGAACCCCTTAACCCCCCGCAGTCCGCACTGTCTGGGGTCAGCCTGAAACCCCTTAGTCCCCCGCAGTCCGCACTGTCCGAGGTCAGCCTGGAACCCTTAACCCCCCGCAGTCCGCACCATCCGGGGTCGGCCTGGAACCATTTAACCCCCCCCAGTCCGCACTGTCCGAGGTCAGCCTGGAACCCTTTAACCCCCGCAGTCCGCACTGTCCGAGGTCAGCCTGGAACCCTTTAACCCCCCAGTCGGTACTGTCCGGGGTCAGCCTAGAACCTTTAACCCCCACAGTCGGCACTGTCCGGGGTCAGCCTAGAACCCTTTAATCCCCGCAGTCCGCACCATCCGATGTCAGCCTGGAACCCTTTAACCCCCCGCAGACCGCACCATCCGGGGTCGGCCTGGAACCCTTTAACCCCCCGCAGTCCGCACCATCCGGGGTCGGCCTGGAACCCTTTAACCCCCCGCAGTCCACACCATCCGGGGTCGGCCTGGAACCCTTTACCCCCCCCCCCCGAAGTCCGCACTGTCCGAGGTCAGCCTGGAACCCCTTAACCCCCCGCAGTCCGCACCATCCGGGTCGGCCTGGAACCCTTTAACCCCCCGCAGTCCGCACTGTCCGAGGTCAGCCTGGGAACCCTTTAACCCCCCGCAGTCCGCACTGTCCGAGGTCAGCCTGGAACCCCTTAACCCCCCGCAGTCCGCACCATCCGGGGTCGGCCTGGAACCCTTTAACCCCCCGCAGTCCGCACTGTCCGAGGTCAGCCTGGAACCCTTTAAACCCCCCCCGCAGTCCGCACTGTCCGAGGTCAGCCTGGAACCCTTTAAACCCCCCGCAGTCCGCACTGTCCGAGGTCAGCCTGGAACCCTTTAACCCCCCGCAGTCCGCACTGTCCGGGGTCAGCCTAGAACCCTTTAACCCCCGAAGTCCGCACTGTCCGAGGTCAGCCTGGAACCCCTTAACCCCCCGCAGTCCGCACCATCCGGGGTCGGCCTGGAACCCTTTAACCCCCCGCAGTCCGCACTGTCCGAGGTCAGCCTGGAACCCTTTAACCCCCCGCAGTCCGCACTGTCCGAGGTCAGCCTGGAACCCTTTAACCCCCCGCAGTCCGCACTGTCCGAGGTCAGCCTGGAACCCTTTAACCCCCCGCAGTCCGCACTGTCCGGGGTCAGCCTAGAACCCTTTAACCCCCGAAGTCCGCACTGTCCGAGGTCAGCCTGGAACCCCTTAACCCCCCGCAGTCCGCACTGTCCGAGGTCAGCCTGGAACCCTTTAACCCCCCGAAGTCCGCACTGTCCGAGGTCAGCCTGGAACCCCTTAACCCCCCGCAGTCCGCACCATCCGGGGTCGGCCTGGAACCCTTTAATCCCCCGCAGTCCGCACTGTCCGAGGTCAGCCTGGAACCCTTTAACCCCCGCAGTCCGCACTGTCCGAGGTCAGCCTGGAACCCTTTAACCCCCCGCAGTCCGCACTGTCCGAGGTCAGCCTGGAACCCTTTAACCCCCAGTCGGCACTGTCCGGGGTCAGCCTAGAACCCTTTAATCCCCTGCAGTCCGCACTGTCTGGGGTCAGCCAGGAACCCTTTAACCCCCCGCAGTCCGCACTGTCTGGGGTCAGCCTGGAACCCTTTAACCCCCCGCAGTCCACACTGTCCGGGGTCAGCCTGGAACCCTTTATCCCCCGCAGTCCGCACTGTCCGAGGTCAGCCTGGAACCCTTTATCCCCCGCAGTCCGCACTGTCCAAGGTCAGCCTGGAACCCTTTAACCCCCTGCAGTCCGCACTGTCTGAGGTCAGCCTGGAACCCTTTATCCCCCCGCAGTCCGCACTGTCTGAGGTCAGCCTGGAACCCTTTATCCCCCCGCAGTCCGCACTGTCCGAGGTCAGCCTGGAACCCTTTAACCCCCCCGCAGTCCGCACTGTCCGAGGTCAGCCTGGAACCCTTTAACCCCCCCGCAGTCCGCACTGTCCGAGGTCAGCCTGGAACCCTTTAACCCCCCGCAGTCCGCACTGTCCGGGGTCAGCCCACCAGGACGGATGTAGAATCCGATTGTGTGAAGAGGGGAGGAGAACGCGGTTGGTGCGTGTATGAGGAGCAGAAGATAAAGTGGAGCGGTCAGCAGTTTGTTGATACAGCCGCGCTCGTCTCCTTTGTACCAAGTCAGGCGATAACTATCTGCGCCCTGATTAATCTTTTACTAGCAGTCAACGTTCGTTTGACACACAAGCCGCGTTTGTTCTCCGCACAGGAATTTCATGCATTTTCCCTGAACACAGGGAGAGCTATTGACAGAGGAGTCGATCGGATTGTGTACATAAATCTGTGGAACGCAAACGCCCGTCACCCTCCGCAGGGTGTAGTAGGTGAGAGGCAGCACAGCACCTTCAGCTTAGGAGCGCAGCTGGATCAAAATGGACAGAGCATGGCTAGAACTCCGGGTCCTCTCTATTATCAGAACCGGTCATAAGGCACACAGACAGTTCAGTGTTCACCACATTCTTGACCCGCCACACAACGAGCGCAGACCGCCCCTCATCCTCTATGAGAAGATCCTGCCATAAAGTCCGCTCAGTGTCCTGTGTATTACTGCCCCCGCCCTGTGAGCGGACAACGCACAGGATCTGACAATTACAAGGTACAATACAGATTACGGGTGAACCACTACCGGATTTTGTATCGGCGGCTACAAGTAACGATACCTCTGCGGTGCGATTTGAGCCCATAGAATCGCATGAAAAGGAATGTGGTGCGATTCCTGTCCCAAATCACATGCGATCTCCCGCACCGCTCCTGAGTGAGGCCAGGTGGAAATCACAATGACAAGTTTGGGCTCAAATCACACGGCAAAGATATCGGTTTTGGGTATCGGAGCATTTTCATGAGTACTTGTGAACATCCTCGGTATCAGCGCAACTATAATACAGATAATACTTATATGGCATTAAAGGTGAACCTGAGACCAAACTCTGCACTAAAGATTTACATTCTGAAAAAGCAGGAAAGCGCCACAAATAAGAGATTCAATTCACCTCTGTAGATACAGGCATTGTGGAGAAATATGTCCTCAAAGTTCTCAACAGAGGCACAAAAATCTCAGCTCTTTTCCCATTGCTTTCTATTGCAGTCAGATACTGGCAGCCTATCAGCCCTCATGTAAACGCCAATGATGGGGCACTATTCCTCCCACTGACACCAATGATGGGACACTATTCCTCCCACTGACACCAATGATGGGACACTATTCCTCCCACTGACACCAATGATGGGACACTATTCTCCCACTGACACCAATGATGGGACACTATTCCTCCCACTGATGTCAATGATGGGACACTGTCCCCCCCCCCACTGACACCAATGATGGGGCACTATCCTCCCACTGACACCAATGATGGGACACTATTCCTCCCACTGACACCAATGATGGGACACTATTCCTCCCACTGACACCAATGATGGGACACTATTCCTCCCACTGACACCAATGATGGGACACTATTCCTCCCACTGACACCAATGATGGGACACTATTCCTCCCACTGACACCAATGATGGGACACTATTCCTCCCACTGACACCAATGATGGGACACTATTCCTCCCACTGACACCAATGATGGGACACTATTCCTCCCACTGACACCAATGATGGGACACTATTCCTCCCACTGACACCAATGATGGGACACTATTCCTCCCACTGACACCAATGATGGGACACTATTCCTCCCACTGAGACAAATGATGGGGCACTATTTCTCCCACTGATACCAATGATGGGGCACTATTCATTCCACTGATACCAATGATGGGACACTATTCCTCCCACTGACACCAATGATGGGGCACTATTCATTCCACTGATACCAATGATGGGACACTATTCCTCCCACTGATACCAATGATGGGACACTATTCCTCCCACTGACACCAATGATGGGACACTATTCCCCCCACTGACACCAATGATGGGACACTATTCCTCCCACTGATACCAATGATGGGGCACTATTCCCCCCACTGACACCAATGATGGGACACTATTCCTCCCACTGGCACCAATGATGGACACTATTTCCCCCCACTGACACCAATGATGGGACACTATTCCCCCCACTGACACCAATGATGGGACACTATTCCCCCCACTGACACCAATGATGGGACACTATTCCTCCCACTGATACCAATGATGGGGCACTATTCCTCCCACTGATACCAATGATGGGGCACTATTCCCCCCACTGACACCAATGATGGGACACTATTCCTCCCACTGACACCAATGATGGGGCATTATTTCTCCCACTGATACCAATGATGGGGCACTATTCATTCCACTGATACCAATGATGGGACACTATTCCTCCCACTGACACCAATGATGGGCACTATTCATTCCACTGATACCAATGATGGGACACTATTCCTCCCACTGACACCAATGATGGGACACTATTCCTCCCACTGACACAATGATGGGACACTATTCCCCCCACTGACACCAATGATGGGACACTATTCCCCCACTGACACCAATGATGGGGCACTATTCCTCCCACTGATACCAATGATGGGGCACTATTCCCCCACTGACACCAATGATGGGACACTATTCCTCCCACTGATACCAATGATGGGGCACTATTCCTCCACTGACACCAATGATGGGACACTATTCCTCCCACTGACACCAATGATGGGACACTATTCCTCCCACTGATACCAATGATGGGGCACTATTCCTCCCACTGATACCAATGATGGGGCACTATTCCTCCCATTGACTTAGACAACGGGGTACTAATATTCCCCCCCAATACCAAAGATGGGACAAGTTATGAATAAGGGAAGCTACAATTCTGACATGGCCTGGACAGTATGCAGGAACGGTATAACTGATGGGGGAGGGGCACGGGGGAGGAGACCCACCTTCTCATTGTAGGCTTCATTTCGGAGGACCTCTGGAGCCATCCAGTATGGAGACCCCACCACCGGCAACTTCTCACCGCCGTCACTGGAAGACACAAAGAACAAGGAGGGGTCACACATTCCCTATGATAAGCAATCACACCAGATCACTTTTCTTAGAAGGCAGATTGGTGAAGATTTATCACCTCTAATGACACATAATGAAGCCAGTTCTGACCGGTCTGCATTGTGTTCTATAGAATAGGAAACCTTCTCATGGTGAGGTGAACCTGTCAGACACTTCATAGAACCAGACATAGAACAAATCATCACCATTCTTCAGTAAAGCTCCACCTTTTATCATTATGTATCCTTGTGCTTCAATCAGGGACTTTGCCTAGGCTGGGGTGATGTCATCGGTCTGCTGCAGGCAGGAGGACACAATTCCTCAGTCTCCCCTCCCCCAGTGATCGGACTGTAACATTATAAGTCACAAGGTGAGAGGCTGTAGCAGGGGCTGATCTGTGTCAGACATTTGTGAACACTGCCATGAACTACGTAGACACCGAGATTTACATACTTGTGTCATCTCTGAACAAAGGAGCCTGAACAAATATGGTGCCGTCCTTTAGAGATCGGGGATTGTGATCACTGTGAGAGGTCATGAATATCTGGAAGTGATGAGATCACTCATCATGAATTTACTATAACATTATATATCAGATGCGAGGTCTGCTATAAACTAAAGACAAAGAAACACACTAATAGACCATTTCCATCGTTTTCTATAGTAATCGTATATATAATACGGGCGTCAGACGGGGAGAATACTGGTCATTCTTCCTGAATGTCACATGTGGCCCCGTTCTGGAAGGAGCACAAGGGCCACGCGGGATGTGGAAAATTAAAGGGAACGACACGATCCACATAATGTGATTGTATGTACAGTAATCCCCTTTACATGGCGACACGCCGAGCAACTGTCACATCGCTTCTGTTCTGCTGACAGTCCATCCTAAAGGGGAAGGGCCGTCTATGGTCAGTGGGCGGAGATATCATCATCATCATCATCATCACCTTCACATTTCTACCAACTGACCCTCTCATTATGTCTTTACATAGAAGAGACAAAGTATCAATACGGGGAACAAGATAGTCATCACTGTGACATCATCACTGTGCAGAGAGCAGAGCTGTGGGAGGGGCCCAGAAATCTCCACCCACTACAGAAAACTACAGGAGGGGGTGGAGACAAGACCTGACACCCTGCACAAGGAGAGGGGGCAGCACTGATCAGCCTTTCTTATAGGAAGCTTCTGCACAGATGCAAAAAGTTTCACACTGGATCACCTTTTCCCATCCTTTGCTACACCTCAGTGCTGCCGGTTTTCTGCAGCTTCTTCGCAGCTACTTCCCGTCTACATGCACTCCTGAAACGCATTCATAGCACTTCCCTGGGAATGTTTCCTACTGGAAAGGGACAGAGCACTGTCACCCTATTACAGGAAGGAATACCAGGGGGGGCCTTTTATAAAAAAAAGATTAGAGTTGTGTCTCCCTACACTGTGTGCATCAATAGAAACCACAGAGGATTTGATTTAAGTCATGATTTTTAAAGAGCAACTGTCATCTCTGTGCCGCAGAGGCTCCTCCTGACCCCGCTGTTGGCTCCTCCTCCTCCTCTGACCCCGCTGTTGGCTCCTCCTCCTCCTCCTCTGACCCCGCTGTTGGCTCCTCCTCCTCCGACCCCGCTGTTGGCTCCTCCTCCTCTGACCCCGCTGTTGGCTCCTTCTCCTCCTCCTCCGACCCCGCTGTTGGCTCCTCCTCCTCCTCCTCTGACCCCGCTGTTGGCTCCTCCTCCTCCTCCTCTGACCCCGCTGTTGGCTCCTCCTCCTCCTCCTCTGACCCCGCTGTTGGCTCCTCCTCCTCTGACCCCGCTGTTGGCTCCTCCTCCTCTGACCCCGCTGTTGGCTCCTCCTCCTCCTCTGACCCCGCTGTTGGCTCCTCCTCCTCTGACCCCGCTGTTGGCTCCTCCTCCTCCTCCTCTGACCCCGCTGTTGGCTCCTCCTCCTCCTGACCCCGCTGTTGGCTCACCGACGGTCTTATTCACTTTAATGGGAAGGCTGATGTGGTGCGGTGACACAAGGTCAGGGATGTGGCGGCAGCAGGTGGTTGGACACCCGCTAACAGGTGCTGCCATGATGGATCTGAAATGACAGGGGCTCTTTATATGGAAGGACTTATTCTTGCTGGTAGTTGGAATCTTTAATATTTGGAAACAAAATAAAGGTTTCCCATTTAGAATAATAAGCTGTCTGGTTAGTAAAACACGATATCAGAACAGATTCATACAGTTTGTAGTGTACATAGATATGAAAAACAATGGGATAAAGGAATATTCCTGAACTTGTTTATTATTATTATACAAGATTTATATATTATTATTATACAAGATTTATATATTATTATTATACAGGGTTTATGTGGCGCCAACAGTTTGCGCAGCTCTTTACAACATGAGGGCAGACAGTTCACTTACAATACAAATCAATACAGGAGGGATCAGAGGGCCCTGATCCTTAGAGCTTACAATCTAGAAATCAAGTTTATCTCATGATTACTGTGACATTGTGCGAATGTATCAATGCAGTGCATGTTATCTCAGCTTACAGAGCTTGGATTCATTGAATGAGTTTACCAAAAATGTAAATATTGCAGAACATACAGCCTCATGCTACATAACTAAGCTCCATTTCATGCTGAATAAACGAAAATTATTAATGTATCTTAAATAGAAAACTATCTTTAAATAGATCTTTGCTCCGAATGCATTTTATTAAAATAAATTTGATTAAAAAAAAAAAGGAAAAAAGAAAAATCTGATTTTTTTTTTTTTAATGATTGATTTTTATCCACCCTGATAGAGACACACAGCCCCTTGGCCTAGGAAGACAAGGCAGTTCCAAGCTTCTGTCTCTTCTTCCCGCTATCTGCCTCCAGACTGCACTGTTCAGGGAAGCAGCACTGAGAAAGCAGGACACAGCGGCATTAAAATCTGCAAACTGCAAGTCCTGAGGTAAGAATTGACTGGGCCGTGTGTATTTTATTCTTCACAGTGTGTTGAACTAAAATTGCTGAGGGCTGGACACTCCTTCAAAGGCCGTACATCTCCTTTAAGTAAATGTCAGACTGACCACTGCGGCAGAACCTCCCGGAACCTTATCAATGTATCCCATAATACAGATCAGCCGTCAGGTGCGGAGCGCGCCCCTCGCTCTAATGGTGATAACCGAACCGCGGATATCGGGGCCGCTAATTCATCTTCTCAGATGCAGCGCTGACCACAACTTCCTGTCACCACAATCCGTCCGGCAGCAGAAAGAGGAATCAGAAAATGTGCAACTGAAAAACTGATGATGTGTAAAGAAGATGTGGAGTTTTTCAGTTCTGGGTGGGTGCCGAGTGGGCCGCATCATTAAATGTATTCTTAGGTCTATCCGAGACTCCGCTGTTTAAGATTGTTCTTGCAGTAGCATCTCCCCCACTTCTACAGTTTGTGTCTCTGCCCCTCCCACAATGGGGAGATTTCCTGCAGTAGTTTGTGTCTCTGCCCCTCCCACAATGGGGAGATTTCTCTGCAGTAGTTTGTGTCTCTGCCCCTCCCACAATGGGGAGATTTCCCTGCAGTAGTTTGTGTCTCTGCCCCTCCCACAATGGGGAGATTTCCTGCAGTAGTTTGTGTCTCTGCCCCTCCCACAATGGGGAGATTTCCCTGCAGTAGTTTGTGTCTCTGCCCCTCCCACAATAGGGAGATTTCCTGCAGTAGTTTGTGTCTGCCCCTCCCACAATGGGGAGATTTCCTGCAGTAGTTTGTATCTCTGCCCCTCCCACAATGGGGAGATTTCCTGCAGTAGTTTGTGTCTCTGCCCCTCCCACAATGGGGAGATTTCCTGCAGCAGTTTGTGTCTCTGCCCCTCCCACAATGGGGAGATTTCCTGCAGTAGTTTGTATCTCTGCCCCTCCCACAATGGGGAGATTTCCTGCAGTAGTTTGTGTCTCTGCCCCTCCCACAATGGGGAGATTTCCTGCAGTAGTTTGTGTCTCTGCCCCTCCCACAATAGGGAGATTTCCTGCAGTAGTTTGTATCTCTGCCCCTCCCACAATGGGGATATTTCCTGCAGTAGTTTGTGTCTCTGCCCCTCCCACAATGGGGATATTTCCTGCAGTAGTTTGTGTCTCTGCCCCTCCCACAATGGGGAGATTTCCTGCAGTAGTTTGTGTCTCTGCCCCTCCCACAATGGGGAGATTTCCTGCAGTAGTTTGTGTCTCTGCCCCTCCCACAAAGCCATAATGAAGAGGTCACACTCTCGCCAAGCCTGCAGCAGCTGCAGACTGAAAACTACTATTTATTTTCTCCACAGAAGTGGAGTTGCCCTTTAAGTAATCAGCAATACTGCCATACTGTAATGACTTTGGACCTCAAATGATAACCGTCTGAAATGAACACCAAAGAACAGAACATTGATGGCTCATAATAAAAGTAATCAGCAGTGGGAGGGGCCATGATCTTATGAACCTGTAGGGAGGGGTGAGCACAGGCGCCCCCCCCCCCCCCAGGTCTGGGGATTTCAGCGGGGGTTACACAGGAGCCCCCCTATCCCCCCCGTCCCCCCTCGGTACGCGGCCCCCCCAGCCCCCCTCGGTACGCGGCCCCCCCAGCCCCTCTCGGTACGCGGGCCCCCCCCAGCCACTCTCGGTACGCGGGCCCCCCCAGCCACTCTCGGTATGCGGGCCCCCCCAGCCACTCTCGGTACGCGGGCCCCCCCCAGCCACTCTCGGTACGCGGGCCCCCCCCAGCCACTCTCGGTACGCGGGCCCCCCCCAGCCACTCTCGGTACGCGGGCCCCCCCAGCCACTCTCGGTACGCGGGCCCCCCCAGCCACTCTCGGTACGCGGGCCCCCCCCAGCCACTCTCGGTACGCGGGCCCCCCCCAGCCACTCTCGGTACGCGGGCCCCCCCCAGCCCCTCTCGGTACGCGGGCCCCCCCCAGCCCCTCTCGGTACGCGGGCCCCCCCCCAGCCCCTCTCGGTACGTGGGCCCCCCCCAGCCCCTCTCGGTACGCGGGCCCCCCCCAGCCCCTCTCGGTACGCGGGCCCCCCCCAGCCACTCTCGGTACGCGGGCCCCCCCCCAGCCCCTCTCGGTACGTGGGCCCCCCCCAGCCCCTCTCGGTACGCGGGCCCCCCCCAGCCCCTCTCGGTACGCGGGCCCCCCCCCAGCCCCTCTCGGTACGTGGGCCCCCCCCAGCCCCTCTCGGTACGCGGGCCCCCCCCAGCCCCTCTCGGTACGCGGCCCCCCCCAGCCCCTCTCCGGCCCCAGCCCCCCCAGCCCCTCACCCCCGATCCTTGGGAACATTATTGATCCTCCAGCTGGCAGGTATGAGAACCTGGCCGGGTTCCCGGCGCTCGGTGTGGTAATGTACACAAAGCCGGAGCACATCCCGGCATTAATCAACACCAGCTGGATTTCCCCCGAGCGCCACGTTAACGAGGTGCCACGAGATACCTCACCGCGCCGAGCAGGTCTAGGAAACCGTATTAAATATTTCCACCTCGGTGAGACATTTTTTCCTTATGACAAGTTCACGGCAACTGATGAAAATCGCAGGAATTGCCGTAACCTCGTTCAATGATTGGACCTCCGACACGCCGCAATCGGGGCGACGTTTTATTAAGTGCTACGGGCGAGGTACAGAGGACTGAGCGCCAGTCGCTGCATTTAGGACCAATGGTACCGCTGTGCTCAAAGGTCCCCCTCCCCCCCCCCCCCGGCAGAAACTGACATTTTGGCATCGATATTCAAAATATGATGACAAAAAAAACTGTCTTGTTTTAACCACTTGCCCGCCGGTAGATTTACCCCCTTCCTGACCAGGCCATTTTTTTGCGATATACGGCACTGCGTTACTTTTACAATTGTACCCCAATAAAATTGATGTCATTTTTTCCCCACAAACAGACCTTTCTTTTGGAGGTATTTGATCACCACTGGGGTTTTTACCCCCCTCCGGACCGCCCCGCCGTCTTTATACGTCGGTACTTGGACGTTGAATACCATGGGGGGGAGGCGGTCATGGCAGCAGGTAGCAGATAGCAGCCACAACCCCGGTATCTTTTTAAACAGCGGGCGGTCCGCTTTCAGATAAAAGTGGTCTCTGCGATGGATTCGCAATGAGATCACTTTTAAATCAGCGGCGGGAGAGGTGCCCATCCCCCTTAGCGCCGCTCCCCGGGGGTCTCCGAGGCTTACCGGAGCATACACAAGTTCCTCCGGTGTATGAAAACGGTGTTCAGACCACACATGTGAGGTATCGCTGCGATCGGCAGAGCGAGAGCAATAATTCTAGCTCTACAACTCCCAACTCAAAACTAGTAACCTGTAAAAAATTTTAAACGACGCCCATGCACATTTTTTTTCAGTCAAAGTTTGTTGCCGTTCCACGAGTTGGTGGTGCAGCGGTGAGCGTAGCGGCTTTCCAAGCATCTGACCCGGGTTCAATTCCCAGCCAACGCCATCTCCCAAGATGGCGGCCTCACCTGGTAAGTGCTGCGATTCCCCAGAGACTCATTAAATGTTGAGTACTTATTAGCGGTGGAATAAAATGGAACTTCCGCTTTAAGGGAAGGTGACCCCCTGACATGCCACATTTTGCATGTCTTTTTTTTTGGGGGGGGGGGGGGGCGGAGCGAAAGCCCTCTTTTTAGAAGGTTCCAGCTCCCACTTCCTCCTGACACACCCGCGGCACCGGACGGAAGATCACCTCTCCCCCCTTCCTCTCGGCAATCATCTGGGACGCGTCACAGGCCCCAGGTGATTGCCCGGCCAGTCATAGCATGGCTCGCGCATGCGCAGTGGGTGCCTGGCTGTGAAGCCACAGCCGGGCTCCACAGTCACAATGCCGGCGAGTGCAGAGAGGAGGGGCTTCGTTCCCCCCCCCGCATCGCTGGACCCCGGGACAGGTAAGTGTCCGATTATTAGAAGTCAGCAGTATTTGTAGTTGCTGACTTTTAATATTTTTTAATTGGAACTTCGCTTTATTAACGGTGGAATAAAATTTAAACTGAAACGAATGAAAGTGTTGAACGTTTGTTTAGATTTTAGACACTTTTGAATAACCATAAAAAAGTGAAAAAAACTGCGATAAGAACGACTTCACACAAAAAATAAGCAGCAATTCTCCTGTGAGACATAAAACATATAAAATGATATAGAATTGCACTAATATACACAAATATAAATTGTCTAAATTGGTTCATATTACAGTCCACAAGAGTTGTGATAATAAATCTTATAAACTCCGGGTTTGGATCTCCACCATCCGCCACCCTCTTGTGCCTCCATGGAAAGCTGAAATAGCTTCTTACCAGCTCCTGTGGACCCCTCATTACAAGGGGGTCGTTTGTGGATTGAACGGAGCCAAGGCCTTTCCCAGGATCACATCCCTCACCGGCTCTGGACACCACTTGTCACCGGGTGGGAGGTATAGAGGTCACACTTGTCACCGGGTGGGAGGTATAGAGGTCACACTTGTCACCGGGTGGGAGGTATAGAGGTCACACTTGTCACCGGGTGGGAGGTATAGAGGTCACACTTGTCGAGGTATAGAGGTCACACTTGTCACCGGGTGGGAGGTATAGAGGTCACACTTGTCACCGGGTGGGAGGTATAGAGGTCACACTTGTCACCGGGTGGGAGGTATAGAGGTCACACTTGTCACCGGGTGGGAGGTATAGAGGTCACACTTGTCACCGGGTGGGAGGTATAGAGGTCACACTTGTCACCGGGTGGGAGGTATAGAGGTCACACTTGTCACCGGGTGGGAGGTATAGAGGTCACACTTGTCACCGGGTGGGAGGTATAGAGGTCACACTTGTCACCGGGTGGGAGGTATAGAGGTCACACTTGTCACCGGGTGGGAGGTATAGAGGTCACACTTGTCACCGGGTGGGAGGTATAGAGGTCACACTTGTCACCGGGTGGGAGGTATAGAGGTCACACTTGTCACCGGGTGGGAGGTATAGAGGTCACACTTGTCACCGGGTGGGAGGTATAGAGGTCACACTTGTCACCGGGTGGGAGGTATAGAGGTCACACTTGTCACCGGGTGGGAGGTATAGAGGTCACACTTGTCACCGGGTGGGAGGTATAGAGGTCACACTTGTCACCGGGTGGGAGGTATAGAGGTCACACTTGTCACCGTGTGGGAGGTAATGAGGTCACACTTGTCACCGTGTGGGAGGTAATGAGGTCACACTTGTCACCGTGTGGGAGGTAATGAGGTCACACTTGTCACCGTGTGGGAGGTATAGAGGTCACACTTGTCACCGTGTGGGAGGTATAGAGGTCACACTTGTCACCGTGTGGGAGGTAATGAGGTCACACTTGTCACCGTGTGGGAGGTATAGAGGTCACACTTGTCACCGTGTGGGAGGTATAGAGGTCACACTTGTCACCGTGTGGGAGGTATAGAGGTCACACTTGTCACCGTGTGGGAGGTATAGAGGTCACACTTGTCACCGTGTGGGAGGTATAGAGGTCACACTTGTCACCGTGTGGGAGGTATAGAGGTCACACTTGTCACCGTGTGGGAGGTAATGAGGTCACACTTGTCACCGTGTGGGAGGTAATGAGGTCACACTTGATGCTCTCCAGGCAGGTTGGTTGGCCGGCTTGTTAATGTGCCTGGAGAGCATCAAGTGCTGAGAAATCCAGGAAGATACTTCATTGAGCCAAACCAATCAGGGAGGAGTTGGATTGGCCCCAAATGTATTCTGCAGAAGGACAACCCCTCCCCCCCAGAACATCCAGCCAATGCCATTAACCACTTCCCAGCCAAGGTACGTCATAGGACGTCATGGACTGAGTGCGGACATCTGGACTATTCCTGCAGCTACAGACATCATCCAGATATTTTTTTCCGCTGGTGATTCTGTGCACTGTAAGAACAATCATAGCGGCAGATCAGCCGATCGATCATTCTTAGAGACGGCGGCGAGAGGGGACACACACACATCCCCCCCCCCCCCCACCCCACCGCCATCCGGTGCTTCTCCTGGCTCACCCGTGCGATCGGTGGACCGGAGAACGAATCGGTCGCCCCTGGAAGTTCACCATAGAGATTTCTAGTGACCAGATGCTCCCCAGTCATCTCTATGACCCTCGGAGGCCTGAGTGTGACGTTATGACCTCGCGTCCGGGGCGGAGGAAGTAAACAAAGCCGAAAACGCGGCTGGAAAGGATGAGAATTTTTTTTTTCCCAGCCTGGAGGAGAGATCTCTCTATAAAGAGGACCTGTCACACACTATTCCTATTACAAGGTATGTCTACATGTTTGTGAGTAGTTTTTTTATCTTATTTTTAATAAAAAGACGTCTAAAGATAATGCACAAGGCTGTGCGCCCTCTTTTTCTTCTTTCCCTTTTGACTATTAGGATACCCCTACCCTTGAGGGCAGCAAGGCCTGGGGCACCTTCCACCATAAACTTTACTCCACCTGATAACTCACTTGTGTGCCGAAGTGTTTGTCATCCTCTCTGCAGTCTCTGGGCGACACCACTGACCTCAGATATGAAATATGAACAAAGCCTATCCCTCTATAGATTGCAGATAAACAAGTACCACTTAGTTGTTTCATCTCTGTATCACCCGAGGCCGGGTCACTTCACTGGGTATATAGAAGGGTTTGCAACCACTTAAAGGGAAAGCCCACCCTTTAAAGAAGAAGATGACAAAAAAAAAGTTTCTCTGGAATTGTAAGGAATGAATGTACCTGAAATCTGGGATTTTTTCTGCCAGACCGAAATCCGCCACCACAGCAGAGAATCCGTTCTCATCGCTTTTGATGAGACAGTTCTGGAAGAGAGCAGATGGTAATGAGCCATGATAGAAACCACATTACAGCTTCAACACTCAACATTGCTGCATGACAACGCTCTGTCCCCGTGATCCCCATCATCCCTGTCATCCCTGTGATCCCCATCATCCCCGTGATCCCCATCATCCCCGTGATCCCCATCATCCCTGTGATCCCCATCATCCCTGTGATCCCTGTGATTCCCATCATCCCCATCATCCCTGTGATCCCCATCATCCCCATCATCCCCGTGATCCCCATCATCCCCGTGATCCTCGTCATCCCCATCATCCCCGTGATCCCTGTGATCCCCGTCATCCCCGTAATCCCTGTGATCCTCGTCATCCCCGTCATTCCTGTGATCCCCGTCATCCCCGTCACGCCCGTCATCCCTTTGATCCCTACGTTGTCACTTCTCTGATGAAGAACACAAGTGGCCGTTTCCGCACACAGACGGTCCGTCACCAAGAAACCCTCCCTGAGAAATGCCATGGAGACAGGAAGTGATGATATAGAAGAATAAATACATTTGGGAATACAGCATTTGCCTCTTTTTGCTGAGTCATTTCCCACCTAGACCCCAATGGCGGCCATACAGTCCCGACCTTACTGTCCGGGACAGAAATACATTCCGGCACCAATAATGCATTCATTATGATCGATTGATACAATTGGACCATTTACTCAAAATTGATGGAAACAAGTTTTGAACGGCACATGAACCTCTTATTGCATATGTGTGACATGTGGAGGTTAACCACTTGCAATCCAGCCCCCCCCCCCCCCTCCTGCCCAGGCCAATTTTCATATTTCAGCGCTCTCACACTTTTTGAATGACAATTGCGCACTCATACAACACTGTACACATATGACATTTTTATAATTTTTGAGACAATGAAAGCTTTTATTTGGTGGTATTTATTCACCAACAGTAGAAAGGAGGCGGCACTGAAGTCCTTGAAGTGTAATTTATTGGTACATCAAAGTGATAATAAAACAATAACACTGACGCGTTTTGGCAGAAGCCTTAGACCGCTTTCACACTGGGGCGCTTTGCAGGCGCTACAGCGCTAAAAATATCGCCTGCAAAGCGCCCTGAAAGAGCCGTTCCTCACGAGGGCTTTCACACTGGAGCGGTGCGCTGGCAGGACGATAAAAAAAAGTCCTGCTAGCAGCATCTTTGGAGCACTGTGTATACCGCTCCTGCCCATTGAAATGAATGGGGCAGCACGGCTATACCGCCGGCAAAGCGCTGCGGCAGCAGCGCTTTGCGGTGGTTTTAACCCTCTCCTGGCCAGTAGTGGGGGGGGGGGGGGGGGAACCAGCCTGCTAGCGGCTGAATATCGTCGTTAAAACTACAGTAAAGTGGCGCTAAAAATAGCGCAGTTTTACCGCCGGCGCTCCCACAGTCACAGTGTGAAAGGGGCCTTAGTCGTAGCTAGTTTAAGAATGAATGAATGACTTGTATAGCGCTGCAAATGCGAAGTGAATCACCTCAAGGTGTTTGGTCCATCCTGTGGGTCCAGCTTGTTAGTAGAAGAGGAAGGTCTTGAGTTTTTTCCTGAAGGCCTGATGGTTTTCTTCCATACGGATGTTGGTTGGTAGTGTTCCATAGCCTTGGTCCTTGGACTGCGAATCTTCGTTCTCCCTTCGATACGTAGCGGGATTTGAGAACGTGGAGAAGGTTTTGGTAGGTTGATCGAAGACTGCGATTGGTTAGGTAGCGTTTTATTTTCTCGCATAGGTATTGAGGAGCGTTTCCTTGTATGCATTTGTGGGTGAGGCAGAGGGTCTTGAATGTGATCCGATCCTTTCTGGTTAGCCAATGTAGGCTCCTCAGGGATTCCCAGGGTTTTTTCCTGTTATCAGTCTTGCTGTGGTGTTTTGGATGAGTTGTTGATGGTGAGATCCGCTGACTACTGATCCAATTTGTGCATCCATTGACATTTCTGAGTCAAAAATGACTCCAAGACTTTTGGCTTTGGTGCTTGGGGCGATGGTCTGTCCAAAGACGGTGGGCGGTGTCCAAGGGTTCTTGTTTTTTGGTTTGCGTGTAATAGAAGAAGCTCTGTTTTGGATCCGTTGAGTTTGAGGGAGCCAGTGGTCATCCAGTCTATCAATGTGAGGCATTTTTCTAGTTGATAGTGGTCTTTTTGTCCGGTGATGCGAAAGTAGAGTTGCGTGTCGTCAGCGTACGAGTGGTAGCGGAGATCCGAATTTCTGATGATTTTGAGGAGCGGACGGATGTAGATGTTGAAGAGGACTGGTGATAAACGAGACCCTTGAGGAACTCCATACGATATTGCCCGGGTTTCAGAGGTGAAGGCTCCTAGTTTCACTGTCAGAGTGATTTTTCAGGAACGATGCGAACCAATGTAGCTCTGAATCTGTGACTCCCGCTACTTCTGTGAGGCGGATGAGTAGGGTGTTGTGGTCCACTGTATCGAACGCTGCACTGAGGTCCAACAGTACCAGGAGACTTAAATCTCTGTCATCTGCAGCTTCGAGGGCGTCGTCCCATACTTTGAGGAGTGCCGTTTCTGTGCCGTGGCCTGGGCGGAAGCCTGATTGTAGGAGGTCCAAGAGTTTGTGTGTGTCCAGGTGGCGTTGTAGCTGTTTGACTGCTTTCTCCATGACCTTGGAGATGGTGTTAAGGCTTGTTATCGGTCAGCGGTAGCTGGGGTCTTTAGGGTCGAGATTGGGTTTCTTTAGAAGAGGTTTGACGATGCCATGCTTGAGGGAGATCCGGACAGTCCCTTCTTTGAATGACTGATTTATGAGATGTGTTATAGTAGGGGGGAGGATGTCGGAACATTCTTTCAGAAGTTTTGTGGGAACGATGACGTTTGGTGAAGTGCTGTCTCTGAGGCTTCTGATGGTGTTTTTGGTGCTGTCAGTGGTGATTGGGATTAGCGAGAATTTCGGTCCTTGTGTGATGTTCATATTGATTTCCTCTTTTTGCTTTGGTTGATTGAGGTTGGTTTTTTTTTTTTCTGTCGAATTGTTTTCCAGATGTCGATTTTGTCGATGAAATAGTCCGATAACTCATTGCAAAATTCTTGAGTTTCATTTGCTGGGGGCTCTAGGCAGGTTGGGTTCATAGTCTGGGCGACTATTTTGAAAAGTTCCTGAAGGCGGTTTAAGGCTGTTGAGATGGTGTTCGAGAAATGTTTTTTTTGATTTGAAGATTGCTTTGTGATATTTCTCGGCGAGAACTTTGTAGTTTGAGTGGTTTTCCTTAGTAGAATTTCTTCTCCAGGCTCTTTCAGCTCTTCTGCATTCACGCTTCAGTAGAGTAAGAATGCCAGTAAACCATCCCGAGTTTTTTTTGTGGATGAATGTTCTGTGTTTCGGAGCCACTGAGTCTGCCGTTTGTAGTAATGCCTTGTTTAAGAAGTTGAGTGTTCGTTCAGTTGAGTGGTTTAAATTTAGCGTTGCTATTTTGTTAGATAATGTGGTTTTGAAGAGTTTGGAGTGTAGTTTCCTCTGAGATCTAGACCAGTGTGTTATTGCGTGATTCCGTTTTTGGAGAGTGGTGTTGGTGGAGATTTTAAATTTGATAGCGTGGTGGTCCGTCCATGGTAGCGGTATGTTGACGAATATGTTGATGTCCATATTTTGTTTGAAGTTCAGGTCCAAAATATGTCCTGATCCACGTGTAGGAGCATTTATCAGTTACTGGAGACCTAGTTCTTCCAGTTGGTTAATGCAGGCGGTGGCGATGGGGTCTAGGGTGGAGTTTGCCCAGAGGTTGAAGTCCCCAAGTAGCAGAAAGATTTTGGTTTTCAGGGTGTGTATTGAGATGAATGCCATGAAGGGTGTAAGGAGATTAGTCTTCAGCCCTGGAGGTCTGTAGCATAGTAGTATGTGAATGGTGTCTTGGGGTGTTTGATGAAGGGAGAGTGTCTCCATGAGTTCTGTAAAGTTGGTTTTATGAGCGCGAGGTGAGATTTGAAGATCACTGCTAGGCCGCCTCCTTTTTTTTCCTCTTCTATGCTCAGTTAGGATCCTGTAGTTCTCAGGCACCAATTCGGTTAAGATGGCATTGCAGTCGGGTGTTAGCCAGCTCTCCGTGATGAAAAGGCAATCTATGTTGTTTTCGATGATAAAGTTGTGGACTTCCAGTCTGTGCCTGACTGCAGATCTGGTGTTAATCAGGGCGCATGCTAGTTCTTGTGCTTGAATTGGTGTCTCCCTATATTTGATGGTTGATTGTAGGTTGGTCCTTAGTAATTGTTCTTTTTGTAGTCGTTTTTGAATGTAGGTTGGCAACGTTGAGGCGGTATTTCTTAGCCTGTGGAGGGTCTTTGCTGAGTATTTTAAGTTGCACATGGTGAGAAAAGAAAAAGTTGCTGAAGGAAGGAGGATCTGATGATGGTACGGATGTGGCGATGATGAGCTTGCTGAGAGGATGGAGGTTCTGATCGCTGCCACTGCTACAGGGGTGGTGTTGTTGATGGTCCGGATGATTGTGCAGAAAAAGTTCTGGAGGTGGTGATGAAAGGGGGGGGGGGGCACCGGCTCGCTTACCTACCTTCCTGTTGATCCAGAGGAAGGCGAAAAACCCCTAGCTGATATCTTGACAGATAGGACAAGATATATATATATATATATATAAATATATATGTGCACTTAGACTCCACCTATAAACAATTAGCATATTTAATTGATCACACACACGTCATTAAAGTGGAGTTCCACCCACTTTTACAACTCTTCAGCATCCCTCACTAAACTGTGCACTGTAATTGAATTGGGTATTTTTAAAAAAAAATTCTCAGCACCTACTGTATATCTGCTGTATTCATTTTTCACTTCCTCCTCCCTGGCCGTGGCCCATCGCATCATTTCCTGTTTGCAATGCCTTCTGGGAATGGGCGGCAACTTCCTCTGACACTGACGTTGCTATAGAAATCTGACCCGAAACCTATTACACTGCTTGTGCTGCACTGAGCATGTGCGAGATCTGCAAGGATGAGATCCAGGAAGAAATACAAGTCTGGCTTCAGATGCCCACACTTAAGATGGCCACGTCCTGCTGTAAGTTTATAAAATAACAAACTACTGCTATAAACTAACAAAACAGACCTTAGTTTACAGACTAACTTTACTAGAATACATTAAGCTTGTGCATTATAGGGGTATTTTTATTTAAAAAGTATAATTTCGGCCGGAACACCACTTTAAAGTGAATGGTAATAATGCTTGTGCCAAAAGAAAAAGGGGAGAGAAATCCAAGATTTATAACCAAGATTAATTTTTTTCACCTATTCTACTCTTATATTTTTTTCTTCCCTGTTGGTAGAAGAAGGTTAATCATCTTATATAGAATCTTCTACTATTCCCTCCCAGACTCTCTTCTAATTTCCAATATTTAATCTTGGTTATATATCTTGGATTTCTCTCTCCATTTTCTTTTGGCACAAGCATAATTACCATTCACTTTAATGACATGTGAGATCAAATAAATATTGTTTTATTGTCTCTCCAATGTACCAATAAATGACACTTGGAGGACTTCAGTGTTGGCGGCTCCTTTGTACTGTTGGTGACGTGGAACGTGACGGGACACATGGATCTCGGGCCCCTGTGAGTGGATCTGGTGTTTGGATTGGGTTGTCCCTGTAAAGAGAGCGCTGTCACCGGTCTACCTTTCTATGCTGGATTTATTCACCATCGGGGTTTTTATTTTTTGCTAAACAAAAAAAGACTGGAAATTAGTAAAAAAAATAAAAAAGCTTTTTTATTTATATTGTAAAATTTTGCAAATAAGTCATTTTTCTTCTTCACTGATGGGCACTGATGAGTTGGCATTGATGGGCACCAATAGGTGGCACTGATGATCAGTGTCCTGTTATCAGTATAAATGCCCGTCACCACAGGATCGCCAGTTATCAGCTTTCCTTTCCTCACACAGTGACAGCGCCGAGGAAAGGAAATGTTGATAACCAGCATTTGTTTACGTGTGATGAGCTGTGATTGGACACAGCTGATCACATGGTAAAGAGCCTCCATCATCGGCTCTTTACCAAGATCGGTGATGGGTTGTGTCTGAGGGTCATATGCGTGCCCCCCGCAGCAAACATGGTGGTCCCGCCTGACCGTCATTCTCCAATACGACAGACTGGAACCATTTGAGAACCAATCAACCTGTTCTGGTCCTATGTTATTATTATTATACAGGATTTATATAGCGCCAACAGTTTACGCAGCGCTTTACAATGTCGAGGGGGGACAACACAAGTACAGTACAATACAGAAGGGATGGGAGAGCCGGTCTCGTAGAGCTTACGTTCTAAATGGAGGGGGTGGTGGTACAAAAGGTAATAGCTGCAGAGAATGATTTGATGGGGGTGGCTCGGGGGGGTGGGGGGTGGGGAGGGGTTGAAATGTGACTACAATCTACAAAATTCCTTATAAAACAGCCATCCACTTCCTGTCCCAGAGTGACAACACTGACTGCACTGTGTATGTAGAAGCAGCGTTGTCACCTTAGGGGAGGAGTCCAAACCTCTTCCAGTCTTCTACATCAATAGCATTTTGTTTTGTTTTTTGTTTTTTTAAAAGCACCCCCCATGTACATCACTTACCTAGTCACATATCCTAGGAGGCGTAGTGTTTAAATGACAGGGGGGAGGGGGCAGGCCTGGTCGCGCTTTATTTGGAGGCCCGCCTGCTGAACCCAGAAGACCCGGCGGATCTCTCGATGACATCAGAAATATGGCGGCACGGGACTGAGCGGTGGCAGAAGACAAGAGGATCGCAGCTGGACAGCGCTGGGTTTATGGGTGTCTAAAATGTGCAGGAGCCACCTCCCGAAAAACAGAGGGGGGGGGGGGGTGTTAAAAAATAAATAAAAAGTGGGGGTATGGTGAAGATCCGCTTTAAAGCTGAACTTTGGCATAAGTAAATATTCTCTAAATCCATCGGTCATGTGACTTCTGTAATCTCGGTGATTTGTGTATTTCTCCCAGATCTGTGCAGTAATCCAGTGTAAGACTTCCTGTAATAAAGACCGCCCACTGCTGCCCTCTCTCCTTGTTCAGGGTGACTGGTCTGGTCTCCGCCCCCTCCTGCAGTTTGTAGTGGGTGGAACCTGCTGGGCCACTCCCACAGCTCTGGTCTCTCTCTTTGTGCAGAGTGACTGGTCTGGTCTCCGCCCCCTCCTGTAGTTTTCAGTAGTGGGTGGAGCCTGTGGGCCCCTCCCTGTTCTGCTCTCTTTGTGCAGGGTGACTGGTCTGGTCTCCGCCCCCTCCTGTAGTTTTCTGTAGTGGGTGGAGCCTGTGGGGCCCCTCCCACAGTTCTGCTCTCTTTGTGCAGGGTGACTGGTCTGGTCTCCACCCCTCCTGTAGTTTTCAGTAGTGGGTGGAGCCTGTGGGCCCCTCCCTGTTCTGCTCTCTTTGTGCAGGGTGACTGGTCTGGTCTCCGCCCCCTCCTGTAGTTTTCTGTAGTGGGTGGAGCCAGTGGGGCCCCTCCCACAGTTCTGCTCTCTTTGTGCAGGGTGACTGGTCTGGTCTCCGCCCCCTCCTGTAGTTTTCTGTAGTGAGTGAAGCCTGTTGGGCCCCTCCCACAGCTCTGTTCTCTTTGTGCGGGGTGACTGGTCTGGTCTCCTCCCCCTTCTGCAGTTTGTAGTGGGTGGAGCCTGCAGGGCCCCTCCCACAGCTCTGCCTTCTCTCTCTTTGTAATGGGTGACTGGTCCTGTCTCCACTCCCTTCTGCAGGCAGCCTGTAGTGGGTGGAGCCTGCTGGGCCCCTCCCACAGCTCTGCCTTCTCTCTCTTTGTGCAGGGTGACTGGTCCTGTCTCCACCCCCTTCTGCAGGCAGCCTGTAGTGGGTGGAGCCTGCTGGGCCCCTTTCCATCGCTGCGTTGTTCTGCACAGGCCGTGTACCGCACAGTGATGATGTCACGGCTACATT
The DNA here is from genome assembly GCA_037952835.1 of Lithobates septentrionalis. Lineage (NCBI taxonomy): Eukaryota > Metazoa > Chordata > Amphibia > Anura > Ranidae > Lithobates > Lithobates septentrionalis. The sequence goes on along the minus strand of JBBDGP010006040.1, from coordinate 10,446 downwards.
TACAAAGCAATATCTGGCTCTACAAAAGGCATTTGATGCTGAACACTCTGCAGAATTAAATGTCACAAATTAAAAATGGAGCTAAACCCTTCTTCTCCTTTACGTCCAAGGAAGCGGCCATCTTGGCCTCTGCTTGAACTTCAATTGTCATGGTGCTGCCCATGTGATCAGTTAGGTTTCCAGCCATTGGATGGATGGTTTGGTAGTTTGCTTGAGAGCAACATCATTCAGGGTATGCTTTGAATGTATTCGTTTTAGAAAACCGTTAAAATCGATGGAATTAGTTCCACTTTAATGCAACTCTAATCGATACAGCTCTAAAAAGGTTTTAAAAAACAAACCATGCCTCTTGTAGTCCCTGTACAGCATAGCTCAAAATGGAGAAAAAGAAGCAGCACAAGGAGTCAGGTGGGTGATATGCTGACCAGAAGCACACTGACAGGAGGAGAGAACAGAGTGACAGGGTGATGAGCTTAACACTGTGCTGCTTCTCCTTTCACTGTCCAATCACAGGTTGTGGGCGGATCCAGCGATGGCATTTGGTGCGCACAAAAGGGGGATTTATAACCTTGGCAGCCACTGAGGAATTTACAGCAAGTTGCCCGGAGTTCAGCTTTAGAAGCTGGAGGGTTGGATGGTCCCCCCCCCCCCCACCAATCCCTCGCATCCCAACCTTCCAAGGGAAATATTAGAGATAGATGGCGGCATCGAGGAGCGCAGCGAATTTGCTGCCAGCCTTTCTTCCCGCCCCCGTCACGGCTGACCGCCTGTCGCAGACACACTCCGGACGGGACGCAGAAAGGTGGAGGTGACTAATACAGAAGATTGATGTTGTCTCTGTGTGTGCGGCGCAGGAATACACAGAGCCTCTTGTGTCCGCCAGCCGGGGAACATCTGCTCCCGCCCGCCAGACACTGAAATAATACACAACGCTTTATAAACTTTGCTGGATGTTTATTGGGTGGCTAAACAGAGCGAGGGGTGAGGTGGGTGAGGTGGGCGAGGGGTGAGGTGGGCGAGGGGTGAGGGGTGAGGGGGGTGAGGGGGGTGAGGGGGGGGGTGAGGGGCTCGTGTGCCCTGACACTATTATGTGAACGCAGCGCTACTGCAGAGCTTCTCATCCTCCCCTCATAAAGTAGAATAAATGAAGCGGACCGGCCAAACGTCTTCACGCCAGAATTGTTCTATCGCTCTGTACTGTCTTCTCTTCCAGACGATCGAACGCACAGCTGCATAGGAAGTGAGCAAACTGTCATCACACCGGACCCTCCATTCACCCACCATTCCAAACTACAGCGGGGGCAGGGAGGAGCACTGGGGTCCTGGGTTCAAATTCTACCATCTGGGAGGTTAAATGGGTGGCTCTATGGTATATGTCAGAGCTATATAAATGTATAATAATAATAATAATAATAATAATAATAAGTGTGTGACTGTGGGGGAGGGGACATTAGAGTGTAAGCTCCTCTGGTACAGAGACTGATGCGATTGGCTCAGTGATCTCTGTACAGCACTATGGTATATGTCAGAGCTATAACATGTATAATAATAATAATAGTGTGTGACTGTGGGGGAGGGGACATTAGAGTGCAAGCTCCTCTGGTGCGAAGGCTGATGGATCAGTCCTCTGCAGTATATATCTTACAGAAGTGTGATTGAATGCTGTACAGCTCGGTCGGTGTACACAGAATTCCCAGTGCAGGTCACCAGACTCTGGGCTGTCAGGCCTCTCAGTATAATATTACAGATATAATCAGGGACGGCTGAGCTCCAGCCAAGGAAACACAAAGAATGCCATTAATTGGGGAAGTGATGGTCTGCAGATGAAGGAGCACTTCCCCCAACCTCATGCATCCTATACAATGTAAAAATCCTATGGCTTAGTCTAATGTGGGACCAGCCGGACTTCACCCCCCCAACTCTGAATTATAACGGTACAGACTGTGCAGACTCATGTAAACCCCCCCCCCACGTCAGCTGAGTCTGCTGGAGAATACCAAGGAGAATGTTGTAACCTTACCCTGGGTACACTGTGAGGACCAACCAATTGGGGAAGGTCTGGTGCTGTCCACTCATAGCCACAATCCAGGGCTGAATGAATGTATGCAGAAGAACTTGTCAGGCCAAGCTCAAAGCCAGAGTGCATTCTGTTCCCCACTGCCAATTATTAAACACAGCTGGGGTCGTGGGTTTAGGCTGCGTACCCCCGAACCCCGCACACAACCCGCCGCCGAACCCCGCACTCTGCACACAACCCGCCGCCGAACCCCGCACTCTGCACACAACCCGCCGCCGAACCCCGCACTCTGCACACAACCCGCCGCCGAACCCCGCACTCTGCACACAACCCGCCGCCGAACCCCGCACCCCGCACACAACCCGCCGCCGAACCCCGCACACAACCCGCCGCCGAACCCCGCACACAACCCGCCGCCGAACCCCGCACCCCGCACACAACCCGCCGCCGAACCCCGCACCCCGCACACAACCCGCCGCCGAACCCCGCACCCCGCACACAACCCGCCGCCGAACCCCGCACCCCGCACACAACCCGCCGCCGAACCCCGCACCCCGCACACAACCCGCCGCCGAACCCCGCACACAACCCGCCGCCGAACCCCGCACACAACCCGCCGCCGAACCCCGCACCCCGCACACAACCCGCCGCCGAACCCCGCACCCCGCACACAACCCGCCGCCGAACCCCGCACCCCGCACACAACCCGCCGCCGAACCCCGCACCCCGCACACAACCCGCCGCCGAACCCCGCACCCCGCACACAACCCGCCGCCGAACCCCGCACCCCGCACACAACCCGCCGCCGAACCCCGCACTCTGCACACAACCCGCCGCCGAACCCCGCACTCTGCACACAACCCGCCGCCGAACCCCGCACTCTGCACACAACCCGCCGCCGAACCCCGCACTCTGCACACAACCCGCCGCCGAACCCCGCACTCTGCACACAACCCGCCGCCGAACCCCGCACTCTGCACTCTGCACACAACCCGCCGCCGAACCCCGCACTCTGCACACAACCCGCCGCCGAACCCCGCACTCTGCACACAACCCACCGCCGAACCCCGCACTCTGCACACAACCCGCCGCCGAACCCCGCACTCTGCACACAACCCGCCGCCGAACCCCGCACTCTGCACACAACCCGCCGCCGAACCCCGCACTCTGTACATAACTCACTCCAGATACAACTGGCCCTTTGAGGGCTACCATACTGCTGATGCGGGCCGCAATGAAACAGAGTTTGACAACCCTGCTGTACATATCTTGGTGCTGCTGATTTCACTCCAGTGATGACTGCATGGCATTTCTTAGGAGGGTTTCTTTATGGTGACCAAGTGGCCCATGTTTGCATAATGTGTGCTGAAATGGCCAATTGTAGTCTCCATTGGAAGCCTGTGTAACAGGGTGACAACGCAGACTGGCACAAATGGGTGTCTGAAACAGAACGTTGTCACCCTATCACAAGAAGTACCTGAACAAGGACCTCCATGGCAGAATCAGCAGGACTTTTACTGCCATCTTCAGATATAAATTTCTCGGAAATTACTTTTGAAACATCATAACATGTTAAAGCTTATATAAGATTTCGGTGATTGTCGTTTACCTATAAAGAAGATGTCAACCCAATCAGTTGGCAGCAGGACTGTCAGTCTCTACCTCCAGCATGACAATACAGTGGAACCTCGGATTACGAGCATAACCTGTTCCAGAAGAATGCTCATAATCCAAAGTACTCGCATAACAAAGCAAATTTTCCCATTGAAGTCAATGGAAACTAAAATAATTTGTTCCGCATTGACTTCAATGGGATGCAATACCGCATGCGGCCAGAGGCGGGGGGGGCGCCAGAGATCCTTGGAAATGGCTGAAAAGGCCCGAGGACACTTTGGTGGACCTCAGCAAACCTTGGAAAGACTTCCTACCCGAGATTTGCTGAGGTCAGACGTGCTGTACTCGGGCCTTTCCGTGCATTTCCGAACGCGACGTTCGGCTCTGCTCCGGCGCCCCCCCCCCACCTCAGGCCAAAAGCGGTACTGCACACCGCTTTGGCCTGAATCGTGCTAGTTTTGCTAGACAACACTCGCAAACCGAGTTACGATTTTTAAAAATACAGTGCTTGGATTGCGAAACGCTCGTTAACCGCGTTACTCGCAACCCGAGGTTCCACTGTACTTCAATGAAAAGCCCTTGGAACAAACCTCGAATGAACTGGTGCCAGGAACCCACCTTGGATGTGAGGTCGCGGTGGAAGATCCCCTTGAAGTGAAGGTATGCCAGTCCCAGAGCCACGTCCAGTCCCAGCTTCACCCGGACCGTCCACGGCAAGTGCTGGTCGCTGTCCAGAAGCTGCTCCAAATTTCCGCTGTTTATGTACTGAAAGACAAGAGGCTCTGGGTCAGGACACAGGTGATACATGAAGAATTCAGGAGGCAGTCAGTCTATTATAAGACATTGGAGAAGAGAGGAGAACCATGGAGGTTCTGGTGAGAAGGGACTAAAGGAATCAAAAAGTTCTCCAAACAAATCAATGCCCAACACAGCAAAGCCTCCTCTGAATAAAAGACATTCACAGGTCTCATCCAATCACATATCCCACAAATAAGAGGATTTTATTCCTCATTTCAGGGATTTTATTCCCCATTTCAGGGATTTTATTCCCCATTTCAGGGATTTTATTCCCCATTTCAGGGATTTTATTCCCCATTTCAGGGATTTTATTCCCCATTTCAGGGATTTTATTCCTCAAAATCCTAATTTCAGGGATTTTATTCCTCATTTCAGGGATTTTATTCCTCATTTCAGGGATTTTATTCCTCAAAATCCTAATTTCAGGGATTTTATTCCTCATTTCAGGGATTTTATTCCTCATTTCAGGGATTTTATTCCTCATTTCAGGGATTTTATTCCTCAAAATCCTAATTTCAGGGATTTTATTCCTCATTTCAGGGATTTTATTCCTCATTTCAGGGATTTTATTCCTCAAAATCCTAATTTCAGGGATTTTATTCCTCATTTCAGGGATTTTATTCCTCATTTCAGGGATTTGATTCCTCATTTCAGGGATTTTATTCCTCAAAATCCTAATTTCAGGGATTTTATCCCTCATTTCAGGGATTTTATTCCTCAAAATCCTAATTTCAGGGATTTTATTCCTCATTTCAGGGATTTTATTCCTCATTTCAGGGATTTTATTCCTCATTTCAGGGATTTTATTCCTCATTTCAGGGATTTTATTCCTCATTTCAGGACAGTTGGCCAGGAAGAGAAACACTGGTGTGTAATTAAGACACATTTTAGGTCATCAATGTAACATTTACCTACAGAAATTTGTGACCCAAAATTTTGCAGACATGGGGTTCTTGATTTGTATTTAAAGTGATAATAAAAAGGTATTTTAAAAAAAAAAAAAAAAAAAAAATAAAAAAACAACAAACATGTCATACTTCCCGGCTTTGTAATGGTATTACACAGAGCAGCCCCGATCCTCCTCCTCTGGGGTCCCCCACCGGCGCTCCTGGCTCATCCTCTTCTCCAAGTACCCCCATAGCAAGCCGCTTTGCTATGGGGGCACTCATGTGTGCTCGCTCCTAAGCCCCGCTCTGTGTGTCCATGAGAGACACAGAACAGGGCTCGGCCCTGCCCCCTGTGCCCTCCTCACTGGCTGTGATTGACAGCAGCGGGAGCCAATGAGGAGGCAGAGACCCGGGAGAGCAGTTGCTCTCGTGCACATCGCTGGATCACGATCGGGCAAGTATTGGGAGGGGGAGGGGGAGGGGGCGGGGAAGGAGCTGCATACTGAATTCACAAAATAAAGGTAAAACAAACTCAACTTTAAGAACCACTTTAAAAATTTACCCCCCCTTCATGACCAGGCCACTGTTTTGCGATATGGCACTGCGACCCCTTTCACACTGGAGGCGTTTTTCAGGCGGTTTAGTGCTAAAAATAGCGCCTGTAAAAAGCCTCATCTGTCTGTGTACAGCGTATTCACTGCACCTTAATTTTCACCATTACATTGTGTCTTATGCATTTCTTTATGTAATGCAGTGAATACGCTGTACACAGACAATTATCAATCTCCTGAAGAAGCTACATATTCTAGCGAAACACGTGGAGAATCACGTTTTTGTACAATAGTTCTATCCCATTCTTCAGTGTTTTGGTCTGATCACGCAAATTTAAACTAAAGATCGTTATATCTTTATTAACGAATGTATTAAATAAAAACTGTGTTACTTTTACTATACATATCGTTTCTCATTGTTTTAGGCACCTTAAAAGTCTCCTCATTCCATTTTCCTCAAAGGGTAACTCCACTTTCATGGAGAAATAAATAAATAGGATTTACAATAATATATAATTGCTACACAAAGTCACATACTTAAATGTTATTAAAAATTCCCTTTTCCTTTTCAATCCGAAGCGCTGCGATTTTCTATAAAATGCAATATGGCCACCTGGGGGCGCTCTGTACACAGATGGTATACAGAACCCGGCCCCCCAGAAATGTCATTTCCTGCTTGTGTGATTGGCTCCCTGATTTCTGCAGTCTGCACAAAGATACAAGTAAAAAAATGTGCATTCCCTGCAAACATAAAATGTTATTTCTGGTGATATTCCCAAAAGGAAGTCATGTCTAAGGGGATGCAGACCCTGCCACTTTCCTCAGAGCCCTGCAGGTGCAGCAGCTGATAATTATACAAGCTCTCCCAGTCACTGTGCACATGAACACAGAAAAAACATATTTCTATAGAATAACAAAAGGTAGGAATCTACAAAAAGTTTGTAATGTGCAGAGATCACCCAGAGGGGAATGTTTTTTTTCCACTACAAAAGTGGAGTTACCCTTTAAACCTGAACTCCAGGAAAAATACTTCTATTTAAATATATTCCTCAATATCCAGAGGATAGGAGTCCACTTTGTGAGCACCAAACATCTTTGCAATACCAAATATTGCCATTAAAAAAAAGCAGTGACATCATCATTGTGCTGTACATAGCCTGTGCAGAGAGCAGAGCTGTGGGAGGGACAAGGCAGGCCCCACCCACTACAGGCTGCCTGCAGAAAACTACAGCAAGGGGTGGCGACAAGACCAGTTTACCTGCACAAATAGAGCAGAGCTGTGGGAGGGGCCGAGTAGGCTCCACCCACTGCAGAAATGTACAGCAGGGGGTGGAGACGAGACCAGTTCCCCTGCACAAAGAGAGCAGAGCTGTGGGAGGGGCTCAGCAGGCCCCACCCACTAAAGGCTGCCTGCAGAAAACTACAGGAGGGGGAGGAGACAAGACCAGTCCCCCTGCACAGGGAGAGAGCAGAGCTGTGGGAGGGGCTGAGTAGGCTCCACCCACTGCAGAAAACTACAGCAGGGTGCGGAGACAAGACCAGTTCCCCTGCACAGGGAGAGAGCAGAGCTGTGGGAGGGGCTCAGCAGGCTCCACCCTTTACAGGCTGCCTGAAGAAAACTACAGGAGGGGGCGGAGACAAGACCAGTCCCCCTGCACAAGGAGAGAGGGCAGCAGTGGGCGGTCTTTATTACAGGAAGTCTCACACTGGATGACTGCACAGATCTGGGAGAAGATTCCGGAAGAAGTCACATGAGGAATGGATTTAGACAATATTTTTTTTCCCTGGAGTTCGGCTTTAAATATTTACTTGGACATATTCTTAAAAGGGAGTCGGAGAACATTCACTCTGACAAAATAATCGTCAAATCCTTATTTCCTGGCGGTGTTTTTGTGGTTTCCCAGCTCTCAGCACATCAGGGGTTAACATGTGACGCGGTGACTCCAGATCACACGCCGCCGCGATGGAATGTCCATTCATCATCTACACTTTCCCCCATTGTCTGCAGAGAAGGCTTTGTGTTGTGTTGTTACACTGTACACTATGGAGGGGGGTGGGGTGAAGGTGCAATGATATACCGCCAAAGAAAAACAGAAGAAAAAAGAACGCAGGGGGAGGAGCCTGACAACAACCGGGAGAATTTTGTCACGCAAATCGAAAAGAGCGGAATAAACTTTAGGACTAGAAATGAGAATCTGCATATCAGCGAATCTTCGGATCTGAACGTATTCCTCCCCCTTCATAGTCTGACTCCGCCTCTAATCAGAGCTCCCGAGGAGGTTTTTCCCATAAAATTGGGGGGGAAAAGGGAGGGGTTTAATATCACTTTAAGTTTTAATATAAAATGTCTAAATCTAAAATAAAATCAGGTAAAAGGATATGTAAACTCCTGGCTCCTCCTCTTCTCGAGTGCCCCACCTGAGAATTGATCTCCCACAGGGCTCTCGTGCGGGCGCGCTCCCGGGTCATTGGATTTGACAGCAACACTCGGCTCCACCCCCCCCCAGGGCCTTGGATTTGATTGACAGCAGCAGGAGCCAATGGCTGCACTGCTATCTATCCAATCAGGACCCTAGACAGCGGCTGGAGCGGGTGTGCTCGTCCCCGGTGCTGGAAAGACCGGTTTCAGGTAAGTAGAAAGGGGGGGGGGCTCTGGGGGGGCTGGTGCACTACAAGAGGTTTTTCTCGAGGGTTTACAACGCCTTCAAAAGGGTAAGTTCGCATTTGAAGCGCTTTACAAATCATTCATTCATTATAGAAAATCTTTACGATGAACTTACACTGGACCCCTCCCCCTCCTGTACTGGAGTCCCGCGATCCCCCGCTGTCAGGCACTGTGACGTCGCTTCACCGGTCCGGAGATTTGAAATCCCTGCAGACTCTCTCTCCTCCAGTGCGGACAGGACGGGCTAGGCGGATTCTGATTGGTCAGAAGATGCCGATAAATTAGATTGCCTCCTATCTGTACACACTGAGAAATACGGATAGGAGATTAAGTCGGAGGGAGTGGGGGGGGGTTCAGATCTCCGGACCAATGAAGTGACGCTCTCATGGGGCACCCGTGCATGCGCGCTTACACTGCTGGCTGCGCCCGCATGCACAGGAGCCCCCCGGCCATGGAGGACGCTGTACCTCTCCCTCCCATGTCCTCTGAACTCGGCTCGTCCTCCAGCAAGCCAGCTGGAATAGCAGAAATGCGCATGTGCGATACCGCTGAGCCGGGAGCGTGTTCCAGGGGAGGAAGAGACTACAATCAGTACGGCAAAAACATGGAAAAAAAAAAAAACTAACTTGAGGCAAAAATAAACACGGATTAGAGATTTTTGTACAAATGGGCCTGAAATATGATCAAAAATATGAGGCTTTAGAACCACTTCAACCGCTTATGGACCGCGCCAATTATTCAAACTCTGTTTACAAGTTACAAACATTTTTTTTACTAGAAAATTACTTGGAACCCCCAAACATTATATATATATATATTTCCCCAGACACCCTAGAGAATAAAATGGCGGTTGTTGCAATGATTTATGTAACACCGTATTTGCGCAGCAGTCTCACAAGTGCAATTTTTTGGGGAAAAGAAAATACACTTTTTTGAATTAAAAAATAAGACAAACAGTAAACTGAGCCTAATTTTTTTTTTTTATATTGCGAAAGATATTGTTACACCGAGTAAACTGATACCCAACATGTGAAGCTTCAAAATTGCGCCCACTCGTGGAATGACGACAAACTTTGACCCTTAAAAATCTCCATAGGCGACGTATACAAATTTCTACAGGTTACCAGTTTTCAGAGGAGGTCTTTGAATAGAATTATTGCTCTCTCTCTAACGATCATGGTGATACCTCACATGCCTGGTTTGAACATTGTTTTCATATGTGGGCGTGACTTACGCATGTGTTCGCACGCAAATTCGGCGGGACGGGGCGCTATAAAAAAAAATGTTTTTTCTAATTTTACTTTTTATTTTTTACACTGTCCTTTAAAAAAAAAAAAAACGTGGGTCACTTTTATTCCTATTATAAAGGAATGTAAACTTCCCTCGTAATAGAAAAAAATTATGACAGGACCTCTTAAATCTGAGATCTGGGGGGTCAAAAAGATCTCACATCTCATATTTACATTAAAATGCAATAAAAACAAATACCGTATATACTCGAGTATAAGTCGAATTTTTCAGCACATTTTTTTGTGCTGAAAGTGCCCCCCTCGACTTATACTCGAGTCAAGCACTTTTCTGCAGCAAAAAATTTAATTTTCCGAACCGACTTTGGGGCCCCGTATCTCAGGGCCACTTAGTGCTAGGAACCCCAAATTTGGTGTGCAAACCCAGTGGAACTGCTGCCACAACATATCCAAAGCTGAAGTTCCTAGCACTAAGTGGCCCCGAGATACGGGGCCCCAAAATCGGTTCAGAAAATGTCATTCTCTGCTACAGAAAAGTGCTTGAAATTTTCTGAACCGACTTTGGGGCCCCATATCTCAGGGCCACTTGGTGCTAGGAACCCCAAATTTGGTGTGCAAACCCAGTGGAACTGGTACCATAACATATCCAAAGCTGGGGTTCCTAGCA
>JBBDGP010006039.1:0-40087 GCA_037952835.1 Lithobates septentrionalis | reverse complement strand
GACATGGAGGGACACGATTAGAAGAAGTATGGAGGGACACGATTAGAAGAAGTATGGAGGGACACGATTAGAAGAAGTATGGAGGGACACGATTAGAAGAAGTATGGAGGGACACGATTAGAAGAAAGTATGGAGGGACATGGAGGGACACGATTAGAAGAAGTATGGAGGGACACGATTAGAAGAAGTATGGAGGGATATGGAGGGACATGATTAGAAGAAGTATGGAGGGACACGATTAGAAGAAGCATGGAGGGATATGGAGGGACATGATTAGAAGAAGTATGGAGGGACACGATTAGAAGAAGTATGGAGGGATATGGAGGGACACGATTAGAAGAAGTATGGAGGGATATGGAGGGACACGATTAGAAGAAGTATGGGGGGACATGGAGGGACACGATTAGAAGAAGTATGGAGGGACACGATTAGAAGAAGTATGGGGGATATGGAGGGACACGATTAGAAGAAGTATGGAGGGACCATGGAGGGACACGATTAGAAGAAGTATGGAGGGACACGATTAGAAGAAGTATGGAGGGACATGGAGGGACACGATTAGAAGAAGTGGATGGAGGGACACGATTAGAAGAAGTATGGAGGGACACGATTAGAAGAAGTATGGAGGGACATGATTAGAAGAAGTATGGGGGGATATGGAGGGACACGATTAGAAGAAGTATGGAGGGACATGGAGGGACACGATTAGAAGAAGTATGGAGGGACACGATTAGAAGAAGTATGGAGGGACACGATTAGAAGAAGTATGGAGGGACATGGAGGGACACGATTAGGAAGAAGTATGGAGGGACACGATTTAGAAGAAGTATGGAGGGACACGATTAGAAGAAGTATGGAGGGATATGGAGGGACACGATTAGAAGAAGTATGGAGGGGACACGATTAGAAGAAGTATGGAGGGATATGGAGGGACACGATTAGGAAGAAGTATGGAGGGACATGGGACACGATTAGAAGAAGTATGGAGGGACACGATTAGAAGAAGTATGGAGGAACACGATTAGAAGAAGTATGGAGGGACACGATTAGAAGAAGTATGGAGGGACATGGAGGGACACGATTAGAAGAAGTATGGAGGGATATGGAGGGACATGATTAGAAGAAGTATGGAGGGACACGATTAGAAGAAGTATGGAGGGATATGGAGGGACACGATTAGAAGAAGTATGGAGGGATATGGAGGGACACGATTAGAAGAAGTATGGGGGGACATGGAGGGACACGATTAGAAGTAGTATGGAGGGACACGATTAGAAGAAGTATGGAGGGACACGATTAGAAGAAAGTATGGAGGGACACGATTAGAAGAAGTATGGAGGGACACGATTAGAAGAAGTATGGAGGGATATGGAGGGACACGATTAGAAGAAGTATGGAGGGACATGGAGGGACACGATTAGAAGAAGTATGGAGGGACATGGAGGGACACGATTAGAAGAAGTATGGAGGGACACGATTAGAAGAAGTATGGAGGGATATGGAGGGACATGATTAGAAGAAGTATGGAGGGACATGGAGGGACACGATTAGAAGAAGTATGGAGGGACATGGAGGGACACGATTAGAAGAAGTATGGAGGGACACGATTAGAAGAAGTATGGAGGGACACGATTAGAAGAAGTATGGAGGGACACGATTAGAAGAAGTATGGAGGGATATGGAGGGACACGATTAGAAGAAGTATGGAGGGATATGGAGGGACACGATTAGAAGTAGTATGGAGGGATATGGAGGGACACGATTAGAAGAAGTATGGAGGGATATGGAGGGACACGATTGGAAGAAGTATGGAGGGACATGATTAGAAGTATGGAGGGACATGGAGGGGACACGGAGGGACACGATTAGAAGAAGTATGGAGGGACACGATTAGAAGAAGTATGGAGGGACATGGAGGGGACACGGAGGGACACGATTAGAAGAAGTATGGAGGGACACGATTAGAAGAAGTATGGAGGGACACGATTAGAAGAAGTATGGAGGGACATGGGACACGATTAGAAGTATGGGGGGATATGGAGGGACACGATTAGAAGAAAGTATGGGGGGGATATGGAGGGACACGATTAGAAGAAGTATGGGAGGGGACATGGAGGGACACGATTAGAAGAAGTATGGAGGGACACGAATTAGAAGAAGTATGGAGGGATATGGAGGGACACGATTAGAAGAAGTATGGAGGGACATGGAGGGACACGATTAGAAGTAGTATGGAGGGATATGGAGGGACACGATTAGAAGAAGTATGGAGGGATATGGAGGGACACGATTAGAAGAAGTATGGAGGGATATGGAGGGACACGATTAGAAGAAGTATGGAGGGACATGGAGGGACACGATTAGAAGTAGTATGGAGGGATATGGAGGGACACGATTAGAAGAAGTATGGAGGGACATGGAGGGACACGATTAGAAGAAGTATGGAGGGACACGATTAGAAGAAGTATGGAGGGACACGATTAGAAGAAGTATGGAGGGACATGGAGGGACACGATTAGAAGAAGTATGGGGGGATATGGAGGGACACGATTAGAAGAAGTATGGAGGGACACGATTAGAAGAAGTATGGAGGGACATGGAGGGACACGATTAGAAGAAGTATGGAGGGACACGATTAGAAGAAGTATGGGGGGATATGGAGGGACACGATTAGAAGAAGTATGGAGGGACATGGAGGGACACGATGAGAAGAAGTATGGAGGGACACGATTAGAAGAAGTATGGAGGGACATGATTAGAAGAAGTATGGAGGGACACGATTAGAAGAAGTATGGAGGGATATGGAGGGACACGATTAGAAGAAGTATGGAGGGACATGGGGGGGACACGATTAGAAGAAGTATGGAGGGATATGGAGGGACACGATTAGAAGAAGTATGGAGGGATATGGAGGGACACGATTAGAAGAAGTATGGAGGGATATGGAGGGACACGATTAGAAGAAGTATGGAGGGATATGGAGGGACACGATTAGAAGAAGTATGGAGGGACACGATTAGAAGAAGTATGGAGGGATAATGGAGGGACACGATTAGAAGAAGTATGGAGGGACACGATTAGAAGAAGTATGGAGGGATATGGAGGGACAGATTAGAAGTATGGAGGGACATGGGAGGACACGATTAGAAGAAGTATGGAGGGACATGGAGGGACACGATTAGAAGAAGTCTGGAGGGACATGGAGGGACACGATTAGAAGAAGTATGGAGGGATATGGAGGGACACGATTAGAAGAAGGTATGGGAGGGACATGGAGGGACACGATTAGAAGAAGTATGGAGGGACATGGAGGGACACGATTAGAAGAAGTATGGAGGGACACGATTAGAAGAAGTATGGAGGGACATGGAGGGACACGATTAGAAGAAGTATGGAGGGACACGATTAGAAGAAGTATGGAGGGACACGATTAGAAGAAGTATGGAGGTACATGGAGGGACACGATTAGAAGAAGAAGAAGTATGGGGGGACATGGAGGGACACGATTAGAAGAAGTATGGAGGGATATGGAGGGACACGATTAGATGAAGTATGGAGGGATATGGAGGGACACGATTAGAAGAAGTATGGAGGGACACGGAGGGACACGATTAGAAGAAGTATGGAGGGACACGATTAGAAGAAGTATGGAGGGATATGGAGGGACACGATTAGAAGAAGTATGGAGGGACATGGAGGGATACGATTAGAAGAAGTATGGAGGGATATGGAGGGACACGATTAGAAGAAGTATGGAGGGATACGATTAGAAGAAGTATGGAGGGACATGGAGGGACACGATTAGAAGAAGTATGGAGGGACACGATTAGAAGAAGTATGGAGGGACACGATTAGAAGAAGTATGGAGGGATATGGAGGGACACGATTAGAAGAAGTATGGAGGGACATGGAGGGATACGATTAGAAGAAGTATGGAGGGATATGGAGGGACACGATTAGAAGAAGTATGGAGGGATACGATTAGAAGAAGTATGGAGGGACATGGAGGGACACGATTAGAAGAAGTATGGAGGGACACGATTAGAAGAAGTATGGAGGGACACGATTAGAAGAAGTATGGAGGGACACGATTAGAAGAAGTATGGAGGGATATGGAGGGACACGATTAGAAGAAGTATGGAGGGATATGGAGGGACACGATTAGAAGTAGTATGGAGGGATATGGAGGGACACGATTAGAAGAAGTATGGAGGGATATGGAGGGACACGATTGGAAGAAGTATGGAGGGACATGATTAGAAGTATGGAGGGACATGGAGGGGACACGGAGGGACACGATTAGAAGAAGTATGGAGGGACACGATTAGAAGAAGTATGGAGGGACATGGAGGGGACACGGAGGGACACGATTAGAAGAAGTATGGAGGGACACGATTAGAAGAAGTATGGAGGGACACGATTAGAAGAAGTATGGAGGGACATGGGACACGATTAGAAGTATGGGGGGATATGGAGGGACACGATTAGAAGAAGTATGGGGGGGATATGGAGGGACACGATTAGAAGAAGTATGGGAGGGACATGGAGGGACACGATTAGAAGAAGTATGGAGGGACACGATTAGAAGAAGTATGGAGGGATATGGAAGGGACACGATTAGAAGAAGTATGGAGGGACATGGAGGGACACGATTAGAAGTAGTATGGAGGGATATGGAGGGGACACGATTAGAAGAAGTATGGAGGGATATGGAGGGACACGATTAGAAGAAGTATGGAGGGATATGGAGGGACACGATTAGAAGAAGTATGGAGGGACATGGAGGGACACGATTAGAAGTAGTATGGAGGGATATGGAGGGACACGATTAGAAGAAGTATGGAGGGACATGGAGGGACACGATTAGAAGAAGTATGGAGGGACACGATTAGAAGAAGTATGGAGGGACACGATTAGAAGAAGTATGGAGGGACATGGAGGGACACGATTAGAAGAAGTATGGGGGGATATGGAGGGACACGATTAGAAGAAGTATGGAGGACACGATTAGAAGAAGTATGGAGGGACATGGAGGGACACGATTAGAAGAAGTATGGAGGGACACGATTAGAAGAAGTATGGGGGGATATGGAGGGACACGATTAGAAGAAGTATGGAGGGACATGGAGGGACACGATTAGAAGAAGTATGGAGGGACACGATTAGAAGAAGTATGGAGGGACATGATTAGAAGAAGTATGGAGGGACACGATTAGAAGAAGTATGGAGGGATATGGAGGGACACGATTAGAAGAAGTATGGAGGGACATGGGGGGGACACGATTAGAAGAAGTATGGGAGGGATATGGAGGGACACGATTAGAAGAAGTATGGAGGGATATGGAGGGACACGATTAGAAGAAGTATGGAGGGATATGGAGGGACACGATTAGAAGAAGTATGGAGGGATATGGAGGGACACGATTAGAAGAAGTATGGAGGGACACGATTAGAAGAAGTATGGAGGGATATGGAGGGACACGATTAGAAGAAGTATGGAGGGACACGATTAGAAGAAGTATGGAGGGATATGGAGGGACACGATTAGAAGAAGTATGGAGGGACATGGAGGGACACGATTAGAAGAAGTATGGAGGGACATGGAGGGACACGATTAGAAGAAGTATGGAGGGACATGGAGGGACACGATTAGAAGAAGTATGGAGGGATATGGAGGGACACGATTAGAAGAAGTATGGAGGGACATGGAGGGACACGATTAGAAGAAGTATGGAGGGACATGGAGGGACACGATTAGAAGAAGTATGGAGGGACACGATTAGAAGAAGTATGGAGGGACATGGAGGGACACGATTAGAAGAAGTATGGAGGGACACGATTAGAAGAAGTATGGAGGGACACGATTAGAAGAAGTATGGAGGGACATGGAGGGACACGATTAGAAGAAGAAGAAGTATGGGGGGACATGGAGGGACACGATTAGAAGAAGTATGGAGGGATATGGAGGGACACGATTAGAAGAAGTATGGAGGGATATGGAGGGACACGATTAGAAGAAGTATGGAGGGACACGGAGGGACACGATTAGAAGAAGTATGGAGGGACACGATTAGAAGAAGTATGGAGGGATATGGAGGGACACGATTAGAAGAAGTATGGGAGGACATGGAGGGATACGATTAGAAGAAGTATGGAGGGATATGGAGGGACACGATTAGAAGAAGTATGGAGGGATACGATTAGAAGAAGTATGGAGGGATATGGAGGGACACGATTAGAAGAAGTATGGAGGGATATGGAGGGACACGATTAGAAGAAGTATGGAGGGACATGGAGGGACACGATTAGAAGAAGTATGGAGGGACACGATTAGAAGAAGTATGGAGGGACATGGAGGGACACGATTAGAAGAAGTATGGAGGGACACGATTAGAAGAAGTATGGAGGGACATGGAGGGACACGATTAGAAGAAGTATGGAGGGACATGGAGGGACACGATTAGAAGAAGTATGGAGGGACACGATTAGAAGAAGTATGGAGGACATGGAGGGACACGATTAGAAGAAGTATGGAGGGACACGATTAGAAGAAGTATGGAGGGACACGATTAGAAGAAGTATGGAGGGACATGGAGGGACACGATTAGAAGAAGTATGGAGGGATATGGGGGGACATGGAGGGACACGATTAGAAGAAGTATGGAGGGATATGGGGGGGGGACATGGAGGGACACGATTAGAAGAAGTATGGAGGGAAATGGGGGGGGGACATGGAGGGACACGATTAGAAGAAGTATGGTGGGACATGGAGGGACACGATTAGAAGAAGAATGGAGGGACACGATTAGAAGAAGTATGGAGGGACACGATTAGAAGAAGAATGGAGGGACATGGGACACGATTAGAAGAAGTAGGGAGGGACACAATTAGAAGAAGTATGGAGGGACATGGAGGGACACGATTAGAAGTAGTATGGAGGGACATGGAGGGACACGATTAGAAGAAGTATGGAGGGACATGGAGGGACACGATTAGAAGAAGTATGGAGGGATATGGAGGGACACGATTAGAAGTATGGAGGGACACGATTAGAAGAAGTATGGAGGGACGTGGAGGGACACGATTAGAAGAAGTATGGAGGGACATGATTAGAAGAAGTATGGAGGGACATGATTAGAAGAAGTATGGAGGGACATGACTAGAAGAAGTATGGAGGGACATGGAGGGACACGATTAGAAGTATGGGGGGATATGGAGGGACACGATTAGAAGAAGTATGGGGGGGATATGGAGGGACACGATTAGAAGAAGTATGGGAGGGACATGGAGGGACACGATTAGAAGAAGTATGGAGGGACACGATTAGAAGAAGTATGGAGGGACATGGAGGGACACGATTAGAAGAAGTATGGAGGGACATGGAGGGACACGATTAGAAGAAGTATGGAGGGATATGGAGGGACACGATTAGAAGAAGTATGGAGGGACATGGAGGGACACGATTAGAAGAAGACACGAAGGGACATGATTAGAAGAAGTATGGAGGGACATGGAGGGACACGATTAGAAGAAGTATGGAGGGACACGATTAGAAGAAGTATGGAGGGACATGGAGGGACACGATTAGAAGAAGTATGGAGGGATATGGAGGGACACGATTAGAAGAAGTATGGAGGGACATGGGGGGGGACACGATTAGAAGAAGTATGGAGGGATATGGAGGGACACGATTAGAAGAAGTATGGAGGGACATGGAGGGACACGATTAGAAGAAGTATGGAGGGACATGGGGGGGACACGATTAGAAGAAGTATGGAGGGACACGATTAGAAGAAGTATGGAGGGACACGATTAGAAGAAGTATGGAGGGATATGGGGGGGGACATGGAGGGACACGATTAGAAGAAGTATGGAGGGACATGGAGGGACACGATTAGAAGAAGTATGGAGGGACATGGAGGGACACGATTAGGAGAAGTATGGAGGGACATGGAGGGACACGATTAGAAGAAGTATGGAGGGACATGGAGGGACACGATTAGGAGAAGTATCGAGGGATATGGAGGGACACGATTAGAAGAAGTATGGAGGGACACGATTAGAAGAAGTATGGAGGGACACGATTAGAAGAAGTATGGAGGGACATGGAGGGACACGATTAGAAGAAGTATGGAGGGACACGATTAGAAGAAGTATGGAGGGACATGGAGGGACACGATTAGAAGAAGTATGGAGGGACATGGAGGGACACGATTGAAAGAAGTAGGGAGGGACACGATTAGAAGAAGTATGGAGGGACACGATTAGAAGAAGTATGGAGGGATATGGAGGGACACGATTAGAAGAAGTATGGAGGGACATGGAGGGACACGATTAGAAGAAGTATGGAGGGACATGGAGGGACACGATTAGAAGAAGTATGGAGGGACACGATTAGAAGAAGTATGGAGGGATATGGAGGGACACGATTAGAAGAAGTATGGAGGGACATGGAGGGACACGATTAGAAGAAGTATGGAGGGACACGATTAGAAGAAGTATGGAGGGACACGATTAGAAGAAGTATGGAGGGACACGATTAGAAGAAGTATGGAGGGATACGATTAGAAGAAGTATGGAGGGACACGATTAGAAGAAGTATGGAGGGACACGATTAGAAGAAGTATGGAGGGACATGGAGGGACACGATTAGAAGAAGTATGGAGGGACATGGAGGGACACGATTAGGAGAAGTATCGAGGGATATGGAGGGACACGATTAGGAGAAGTATCGAGGGATATGGAGGGACACGATTAGAAGAAGTATGGAGGGACACGATTAGAAGAAGTATGGAGGGACATGGAGGGACACGATTAGAAGAAGTATGGAGGGACATGGAGGGACACGATTAGGAGAAGTATCGAGGGATATGGAGGGACACGATTAGAAGAAGTATGGAGGGATATGGAGGGACACGATTAGAAGAAGTATGGGGGGACATGGAGGGACACGATTAGAAGAAGTATGGGGGGACATGGAGGGACACGATTAGAAGAAGTATGGGGGGACATGGAGGGACACGATTAGAAGTATGGAGGGACACGATTAGAAGAAGTATGGAGGGACACGATTAGAAGAAGTATGGAGGGACATGGAGGGACACGATTAGAAGAAGTATGGAGGGACACGATTAGAAGAAGTATGGAGGGACATGGAGGGACACGATTAGAAGAAGTATGGAGGGACACGATTAGAAGAAGTATGGAGGGACACGATTAGAAGAAGTATGGAGGGACACGATTAGAAGAAGTATGGAGGGACACGATTAGAAGAAGTATGGAGGGACACGATTAGAAGAAGTATGGAGGGACACGATTAGAAGTATGGAGGGACATGGAGGGACACGATTAGAAGAAGTATGGAGGGACACGATTAGAAGAAGTATGGAGGGACATGGAGGGACACGATTAGAAGAAGAAGTATGGGGGGACATGGAGGGACACGATTAGAAGAAGTATGGAGGGATATGGAGGGACATGGAGGGACACGATTAGAAGAAGTATGGAGGGACACGATTAGAAGCAGTATGGAGGGACACGATTAGAAGCAGTATGGAGGGACACGATTAGAAGAAGTATGGAGGGACACGATTAGAAGAAGTATGGAGGGACATGGAGGGACACGATTAGAAGAAGTATGGAGGGACATGGAGGGACACGATTAGAAGAAGTATGGAGGGACACGTTTAGAAGAAGTATGGAGGGACACGATTAGAAGAAGTATGGAGGGACATGATTAGAAGAAGTATGGAGGGACATGGAGGGACACGATTAGAAGAAGTATGGAGGGACATGGAGGGACACGATTAGAAGAAGTATGGAGGGACATGGAGGGACACGATTAGAAGAAGTATGGAGGGACACGATTAGAAGAAGTATGGAGGGACATGGAGGGACACGATTAGAAGAAGTATGGAGGGACATGGAGGGACACGATTAGAAGAAGTATGGAGGGACACGTTTAGAAGAAGTATGGAGGGACACGATTAGAAGAAGTATGGAGGGACACGATTAGAAGAAGTATGGAGGGACATGGAGGGACACGATTAGAAGAAGTATTGAGGGATATGGAGGGACACGTTTAGAAGAAGTATGGAGGGATATGGAGGGACACGATTAGAAGTATGGAGGGACATGGAGGGACACGATTAGAAGAAGTATGGAGGGACATGATTAGAAGAAGTATGGAGGGACATGATTAGAAGAAGTATGGAGGGATATGGAGGGACACGATTAGAAGTAGTATGGAGGGACATGGAGGGATACGATTAGAAGAAGTATGGAGGGACATGGAGGGACACGATTAGAAGAAGTATGGAGGGATATGGAGGGACACGATTAGAAGAAGTATGGAGGGACATGGAGGGACACGATTAGAAGAAGTATGGAGGGACATGGAGGGACACGATTAGAAGAAGTATGGAGGGACATGGAGGGACACGATTAGAAGAAGTATGGAGGGACATGGGGGGGACACGATTAGAAGAAGTATGGAGGGACATGGAGGGACACGATTAGAAGTAGTATGGAGGGACACGATTAGAAGAAGTATGGAGGGATATGGAGGGACACGATTAGAAGAAGTATGGAGGGATATGGAGGGACACGATTAGAAGAAGTATGGAGGGACATGGGGGGGGACATGGAGGGACACAATTAGAAGAAGTATGGAGGGACATGGAGGGACACGATTAGAAGAAGTATGGAGGGACACGATTAGAAGAAGTATGGAGGGACATGGAGGGACACGATTAGAAGAAGTATGGAGGGACATGGAGGGACACGATTAGAAGAAGTATGGAGGGACATGGAGGGACACGATTAGAAGAAGTATGGAGGGACATGGAGGGACACGATTAGAAGAAGTATGGAGGGATATGGTGGGACACGATTAGAAGAAGTATGGAGGGACACGATTAGAAGAAGTATGGAGGGACACGATTAGAAGAAGTATGGAGGGATATGGAGGGACACGATTAGAAGAAGTATGGAGGGACATGGAGGGACACGATTAGAAGAAGTATGGAGGGATACGATTAGAAGAAGTATGGAGGGATACGATTAGAAGAAGTATGGAGGGATATGGAGGGACACGATTAGAAGAAGTATGGAGGGACATGGAGGGACACGATTAGAAGAAGTATGGAGGGATATGGAGGGACACGATTAGAAGAAGTATGGAGGGATACGATTAGAAGAAGTATGGAGGGATATGGAGGGACACGATTAGAAAAAGTATGGAGGGACACGATTAGAAGAAGTATGGAGGGACATGGAGGGACACGATTAGAAGAAGTATGGAGGGATACGATTAAAAGAAGTATGGAGGGATATGGAGGGACACGATTAGAAGAAGTATGGAGGGATACGATTAGAAGAAGTATGGAGGGATATGGAGGGACACGATTAGAAGAAGTATGGAGGGACATGGAGGGACACGATTAGAAGAAGTATGGAGGGACATGGAGGGACACGATTAGAAGAAGTATGGAGGGATATGGAGGGACACGATTAGAAGAAGTATGGAGGGATATAGAGGGACACGATTAGAAGAAGTATGGAGGGATATGGAGGGACATGGAGGGACACGATTAGAAGAAGTATGGAGGGATATGGAGGGACACGATTAGAAGAAGTATGGAGGGATATAGAGGGACACGATTAGAAGAAGTATGGGGGGACATGGAGGGACACGATTAGAAGAAGTATGGAGGGATATGGAGGGACATGGAGGGACACGATTAGAAGAAGTATGGAGGGACACGATTAGAAGAAGTATGGAGGGATATGGAGGGACACGATTGGAAGAAGTATGGAGGGATATGGGGGGACACGATTAGAAGAAGTATGGAGGGATATGGGGGGACACGATTAGAAGAAGTGTGGAGGGACATGGAGGGACACGATTAGAAGAAGTATGGAGGGACATGGAGGGACACGATTAGAAGAAGTATGGAGGGACATGGAGGGACACGATTAGAAGAAGTATGGAGGGACATGGAGGGACACGATTAGAAGAAGTATGGAGGGACATGGAGGGACACGATTAGAAGAAGTATGGAGGGACATGGAGGGACACGATTAGAAGAAGTATGGAGGGATATGGAGGGACACGATTAGAAGAAGTATGGAGGGATATGGAGGGACACGATTAGAAGAAGTATGGAGGGACATGGAGGGACACGATTAGAAGAAGTATGGAGGGACACGATTAGGAGAAGTATGGAGGGACATGGAGGGACACGATTAGAAGAAGTATGGAGGGACACGATTAGAAGAAGTATGGAGGGACATGATTAGAAGTATGGAGGGACATGGAGGGGACACGGAGGGACACGATTAGAAGAAGTATGGAGGGACACGATTAGAAGAAGTATGGAGGGACATGGAGGGGACACGGAGGGACACGATTAGAAGAAGTATGGAGGGACACGATTAGAAGAAGTATGGAGGGACATGGAGGGACACGATTAGAAGAAGTATGGAGGGACATGGGACACGATTAGAAGAAGTATGGGGGGATATGGAGGGACACGATTAGAAGAAGTATGGAGGGACACGATTAGAAGAAGTATGGAGGGACATGGGGGGGACACGATTAGAAGAAGTATGGAGGGACACGATTAGAAGAAGTATGGAGGGATATGGAGGGACACGATTAGAAGAAGTATGGAGGGACATGGAGGGACACGATTAGAAGAAGTATGGAGGGGACACGATTAGAAGTAGTATGGAGGGGACACGATTAGAAGAAGTATGGAGGGACATGGAGGGACACGATTAGAAGAAGTATGGAGGGACACGATTAGGAGAAGTATGGAGGGACATGGAGGGACACGATTAGAAGAAGTATGGAGGGATATGGAGGGACACAATTAGAAGAAGTATGGAGGGATATGGAGGGACACAATTAGAAGAAGTATGGAGGGACACGATTAGAAGAAGTATGGAGGGACATGGAGGGACACAATTAGAAGAAGTATGGAGGGACACGATTAGAAGAAGTATGGAGGGACACGATTAGAAGAAGTATGGAGGGATATGGAGGGACACGATTAGAAGAAGTGTGGAGGGACATGGAGGGACACGATTAGAAGAAGTATGGAGGGACATGGAGGGACACGATTAGAAGAAGTATGGAGGGACATGGAGGGACACGATTAGAAGAAGTATGGAGGGACATGGAGGGACACGATTAGAAGAAGTATGGAGGGACACGATTAGAAGAAGTATGGAGGGACATGGAGGGACACGATTAGAAGAAGTATGGAGGGACATGGAGGGACACGATTAGAAGAAGTATGGAGGGACATGGAGGGACACGATTAGAAGAAGTATGGAGGGACACGATTAGAAGAAGTATGGAGGGACATGGAGGGACACGATTAGAAGAAGTATGGAGGGATACGATTAAAAGAAGTATGGAGGGATATGGAGGGACACGATTAGAAGAAGTATGGAGGGATACGATTAGAAGAAGTATGGAGGGATATGGAGGGACACGATTAGAAGAAGTATGGAGGGACATGGAGGGACACGATTAGAAGAAGTATGGAGGGACATGGAGGGACACGATTAGAAGAAGTATGGAGGGATATGGAGGGACACGATTAGAAGAAGTATGGAGGGACACGATTAGAAGAAGTATGGAGGGACATGGAGGGGACACGGAGGGACACGATTAGAAGAAGTATGGAGGGACATGGAGGGACACGATTAGAAGAAGTATGGAGGGATATGGAGGGACACGATTAGAAGAAGTATGGAGGGATATAGAGGGACACGATTAGAAGAAGTATGGAGGGATATGGAGGGACATGGAGGGACACGATTAGAAGAAGTATGGAGGGATATGGAGGGACACGATTAGAAGAAGTATGGAGGGATATAGAGGGACACGATTAGAAGAAGTATGGGGGGACATGGAGGGACACGATTAGAAGAAGTATGGAGGGATATGGAGGGACATGGAGGGACACGATTAGAAGAAGTATGGAGGGACACGATTAGAAGAAGTATGGAGGGACACGATTAGAAGAAGTATGGAGGGATATGGAGGGACACGATTGGAAGAAGTATGGAGGGATATGGGGGGACACGATTAGAAGAAGTATGGAGGGATATGGGGGGACACGATTAGAAGAAGTATGGAGGGACACGATTAGAAGAAGTATGGAGGGACATGGAGGGACACGATTAGAAGAAGTATGGAGGGACATGGAGGGACACGATTAGAAGAAGTATGGAGGGACATGGAGGGACACGATTAGAAGAAGTATGGAGGGATATGGAGGGACACGATTAGAAGAAGTATGGAGGGATATGGAGGGACACGATTAGAAGTATGGAGGGACATGGAGGGACACGATTAGAAGAAGTATGGAGGGACACGATTAGAAGAAGTATGGAGGGACATGATTAGAAGTATGGAGGGACATGGAGGGGACACGGAGGGACACGATTAGAAGAAGTATGGAGGGACACGATTAGAAGAAGTATGGAGGGACATGGAGGGGACACGGAGGGACACGATTAGAAGAAGTATGGAGGGACACGATTAGAAGAAGTATGGAGGGACATGGAGGGACACGATTAGAAGAAGTATGGAGGGACATGGGACACGATTAGAAGAAGTATGGGGGGATATGGAGGGACACGATTAGAAGAAGTATGGAGGGACACGATTAGAAGAAGTATGGAGGGACATGGAGGGACACGATTAGAAGAAGTATGGAGGGACACGATTAGAAAAAGTATGGAGGGACACGATTAGAAGAAGTATGGAGGGATATGGAGGGACACGATTAGAAGAAGTATGGAGGGACACGATTAGAAGAAGTATGGAGGGACATGGAGGGACACGATTAGAAGAAGTATGGAGGGACACGGAGGGACACGATTAGAAGAAGTATGGAGGGATATGGAGGGACACGATTAGAAGTATGGAGGGACACGATTAGAAGAAGTATGGAGGGACGTGGAGGGACACGATTAGAAGAAGTATGGAGGGACATGATTAGAAGAAGTATGGAGGGACATGATTAGAAGAAGTATGGAGGGACATGGAGGGACACGATTAGAAGAAGTATGGAGGGACATGACTAGAAGAAGTATGGAGGGACATGGAGGGACACGATTAGAAGAAGAAGTACGGAGGGACACGATTAGAAGTAGTATGGAGGGACATGGAGGGACACGATTAGAAGAAGTATGGAGGGACATGGAGGGACACGATTAGAAGAAGTATGGAGGGACACGATTAGAAGAAGTATGGAGGGACACGATTAGAAGAAGTATGGAGGGATATGGGGGGGGACATGGAGGGACACGATTAGAAGAAGTATGGAGGGACATGGAGGGACACGATTAGAAGAAGTATGGAGGGACACGATTAGAAGAAGTATGGAGGGACATGGAGGGACACGATTAGAAGAAGTATGGAGGGACATGGAGGGACACGATTAGGAGAAGTATCGAGGGATATGGAGGGACACGATTAGAAGAAGTATGGAGGGACACGATTAGAAGAAGTATGGAGGGACACGATTAGAAGAAGTATGGAGGGATATGGAGGGACACGATTAGAAGAAGTATGGGGGGACATGGAGGGACACGATTAGAAGAAGTATGGGGGGACATGGAGGGACACGATTAGAAGAAGTATGGAGGGACACGATTAGAAGAAGTATGGAGGGACACGATTAGAAGAAGTATGGAGGGACACGATTAGAAGAAGTATGGAGGGACATGGAGGGACACGATTAGAAGAAGTATGGAGGGACACGATTAGAAGAAGTATGGAGGGACATGGAGGGACACGATTAGAAGAAGTATGGAGGGACATGGAGGGACACGATTGAAAGAAGTAGGGAGGGACACGATTAGAAGAAGTATGGAGGGACACGATTAGAAGAAGTATGGAGGGATATGGAGGGACACGATTAGAAGAAGTATGGAGGGACATGGAGGGACACGATTAGAAGAAGTATGGAGGGACATGGAGGGACACGATTAGAAGAAGTATGGAGGGACATGGAGGGACACGATTAGAAGAAGTATGGAGGGACACGATTAGAAGAAGTATGGAGGGACACGATTAGAAGAAGTATGGAGGGACACGATTAGAAGAAGTATGGAGGGACACGATTAGAAGAAGTATGGAGGGACACGATTAGAAGAAGTATGGAGGGACACGATTAGAAGAAGTATGGAGGGATACGATTAGAAGAAGTATGGAGGGACACGATTAGAAGAAGTATGGAGGGACACGATTAGAAGAAGTATGGAGGGACATGGAGGGACACGATTAGAAGAAGTATGGAGGGACATGGAGGGACACGATTAGGAGAAGTATCGAGGGATATGGAGGGACACGATTAGGAGAAGTATCGAGGGATATGGAGGGACACGATTAGAAGAAGTATGGAGGGATATGGAGGGACACGATTAGAAGAAGTATGGAGGGACACGATTAGAAGAAGTATGGAGGGAC
The DNA here is from genome assembly GCA_037952835.1 of Lithobates septentrionalis. Taxonomy (NCBI): domain Eukaryota; kingdom Metazoa; phylum Chordata; class Amphibia; order Anura; family Ranidae; genus Lithobates; species Lithobates septentrionalis. The sequence goes on along the minus strand of JBBDGP010006039.1, from coordinate 23,595 downwards.
ATGGAGGGACACGATTAGAAGAAGTATGGAGGGACACGATTAGGAGAAGTATCGAGGGATATGGAGGGACACGATTAGAAGAAGTATGGAGGGATATGGAGGGACACGATTAGAAGAAGTATGGAGGGATATGGAGGGACACGATTAGAAGAAGTATGGGGGGACATGGAGGGACACGATTAGAAGAAGTATGGGGGGACATGGAGGGACACGATTAGAAGAAGTATGGAGGGACACGATTAGAAGAAGTATGGAGGGACACGATTAGAAGAAGTATGGAGGGACATGGAGGGACACGATTAGAAGAAGTATGGAGGGACACGATTAGAAGAAGTATGGAGGGACATGGAGGGACACGATTAGAAGAAGTATGGAGGGACACGATTAGAAGAAGTATGGAGGGACACGATTAGAAGAAGTATGGAGGGACACGATTAGAAGAAGTATGGAGGGACACGATTAGAAGAAGTATGGAGGGATACGATTAGAAGAAGTATGGAGGGACACGATTAGAAGAAGTATGGAGGGACACGATTAGAAGAAGTATGGAGGGACATGGAGGGACACGATTAGAAGAAGTATGGAGGGACATGGAGGGACACGATTAGGAGAAGTATCGAGGGATATGGAGGGACACGATTAGGAGAAGTATCGAGGGATATGGAGGGACACGATTAGAAGAAGTATGGAGGGATATGGAGGGACACGATTAGAAGAAGTATGGAGGGACACGATTAGAAGAAGTATGGAGGGACATGGAGGGACACGATTAGAAGAAGTATGGAGGGACACGATTAGGAGAAGTATCGAGGGATATGGAGGGACACGATTAGAAGAAGTATGGAGGGATATGGAGGGACACGATTAGAAGAAGTATGGAGGGACACGATTAGAAGAAGTATGGAGGGATATGGAGGGACACGATTAGAAGAAGTATGGGGGGACATGGAGGGACACGATTAGAAGAAGTATGGAGGGACACGATTAGAAGAAGTATGGAGGGACACGATTAGAAGAAGTATGGAGGGACATGGAGGGACACGATTAGAAGAAGTATGGAGGGACACGATTAGAAGAAGTATGGAGGGACATGGAGGGACACGATTAGAAGAAGTATGGAGGGACACGATTAGAAGAAGTATGGAGGGACACGATTAGAAGAAGTATGGAGGGACACGATTAGAAGAAGTATGGAGGGACACGATTAGAAGAAGTATGGAGGGACACGATTAGAAGAAGTATGGAGGGACATGGAGGGACACGATTAGAAGAAGTATGGAGGGACACGATTAGAAGAAGTATGGAGGGACATGGAGGGACACGATTAGAAGAAGAAGTATGGGGGGACATGGAGGGACACGATTAGAAGAAGTATGGAGGGATATGGAGGGACATGGAGGGACACGATTAGAAGAAGTATGGAGGGACACGATTAGAAGCAGTATGGAGGGACACGATTAGAAGCAGTATGGAGGGACACGATTAGAAGAAGTATGGAGGGACATGGAGGGACACGATTAGAAGAAGTATGGAGGGACATGGAGGGACACGATTAGAAGAAGTATGGAGGGACACGATTAGAAGAAGTATGGAGGGACATGATTAGAAGAAGTATGGAGGGACATGGAGGGACACGATTAGAAGAAGTATGGAGGGACATGGAGGGACACGATTAGAAGAAGTATGGAGGGACACGATTAGAAGAAGTATGGAGGGACACGATTAGAAGAAGTATGGAGGGACATGGAGGGACACGATTAGAAGAAGTATGGAGGGACATGGAGGGACACGATTAGAAGAAGTATGGAGGGACATGGAGGGACACGTTTAGAAGAAGTATGGAGGGACACGATTAGAAGAAGTATGGAGGGACATGGAGGGACACGATTAGAAGAAGTATGGAGGGACATGGAGGGACACGATTAGAAGAAGTATGGAGGGATATGGAGGGACACGTTTAGAAGAAGTATGGAGGGATATGGAGGGACACGATTAGAAGTATGGAGGGACATGGAGGGACACGATTAGAAGAAGTATGGAGGGACATGATTAGAAGAAGTATGGAGGGACATGATTAGAAGAAGTATGGAGGGATATGGAGGGACACGATTAGAAGTAGTATGGAGGGACATGGAGGGATACGATTAGAAGAAGTATGGAGGGACATGGAGGGACACGATTAGAAGAAGTATGGAGGGACACGATTAGAAGAAGTATGGAGGGACATGGAGGGACACGATTAGAAGAAGTATGGAGGGACATGGAGGGACACGATTAGAAGAAGTATGGAGGGACATGGAGGGACACGATTAGAAGAAGTATGGAGGGACACGATTAGAAGAAGTATGGAGGGACATGGAGGGACACGATTAGAAGAAGTATGGAGGGACATGGAGGGACACGATTAGAAGAAGTATGGAGGGATATGGAGGGACACGATTAGAAGAAGTATGGAGGGATATGGAGGGACACGATTAGAAGAAGTATGGAGGGACATGGGGGGGGGACATGGAGGGACACAATTAGAAGAAGTATGGAGGGACACGATTAGAAGAAGTATGGAGGGACACGATTAGAAGAAGTATGGAGGGACATGGAGGGACACGATTAGAAGAAGTATGGAGGGACATGGAGGGACACGATTAGAAGAAGTATGGAGGGACATGGAGGGACACGATTAGAAGAAGTATGGAGGGACATGGAGGGACACGATTAGAAGAAGTATGGAGGGATATGGTGGGACACGATTAGAAGAAGTATGGAGGGACACGATTAGAAGAAGTATGGAGGGACACGATTAGAAGAAGTATGGAGGGATATGGAGGGACACGATTAGAAGAAGTATGGAGGGACATGGAGGGACACGATTAGAAGAAGTATGGAGGGATACGATTAGAAGAAGTATGGAGGGATACGATTAGAAGAAGTATGGAGGGATATGGAGGGACACGATTAGAAGAAGTATGGAGGGACATGGAGGGACACGATTAGAAGAAGTATGGAGGGATATGGAGGGACACGATTAGAAGAAGTATGGAGGGATACGATTAGAAGAAGTATGGAGGGATATGGAGGGACACGATTAGAAAAAGTATGGAGGGACACGATTAGAAGAAGTATGGAGGGACATGGAGGGACACGATTAGAAGAAGTATGGAGGGATACGATTAAAAGAAGTATGGAGGGATATGGAGGGACACGATTAGAAGAAGTATGGAGTGATATGGAGGGACACGATTAGAAGAAGTATGGAGGGACATGGAGGGACACGATTAGAAGAAGTATGGAGGGACATGGAGGGACACGATTAGAAGAAGTATGGAGGGATATGGAGGGACACGATTAGAAGAAGTATGGAGGGACACGATTAGAAGAAGTATGGAGGGACACGGAGGGACACGATTAGAAGAAGTATGGAGGGACATGGAGGGACACGATTAGAAGAAGTATGGAGGGATATGGAGGGACACGATTAGAAGAAGTATGGAGGGATATAGAGGGACACGATTAGAAGAAGTATGGAGGGATATGGAGGGACATGGAGGGACACGATTAGAAGAAGTATGGAGGGATATGGAGGGACACGATTAGAAGAAGTATGGAGGGATATAGAGGGACACGATTAGAAGAAGTATGGGGGGACATGGAGGGACACGATTAGAAGAAGTATGGAGGGATATGGAGGGACATGGAGGGACACGATTAGAAGAAGTATGGAGGGACACGATTAGAAGAAGTATGGAGGGACACGATTAGAAGAAGTATGGAGGGATATGGAGGGACACGATTGGAAGAAGTATGGAGGGATATGGGGGGACACGATTAGAAGAAGTATGGAGGGATATGGAGGGACATGGAGGGACACGATTAGAAGAAGTATGGAGGGACACGATTAGAAGAAGTATGGAGGGACACGATTAGAAGAAGTATGGAGGGATATGGAGGGACACGATTGGAAGAAGTATGGAGGGATATGGGGGGACACGATTAGAAGAAGTATGGAGGGACACGATTAGAAGAAGTATGGAGGGACATGGAGGGACACGATTAGAAGAAGTATGGAGGGACATGGAGGGACACGATTAGAAGAAGTATGGAGGGACATGGAGGGACACGATTAGAAGAAGTATGGAGGGACATGGAGGGACACGATTAGAAGAAGTATGGAGGGATATGGAGGGACACGATTAGAAGAAGTATGGAGGGATATGGAGGGACACGATTAGAAGTATGGAGGGACATGGAGGGACACGATTAGAAGAAGTATGGAGGGACATGGAGGGACACGATTAGAAGAAGTATGGAGGGACATGATTAGAAGTATGGAGGGACATGGAGGGGACACGGAGGGACACGATTAGAAGAAGTATGGAGGGACACGATTAGAAGAAGTATGGAGGGACATGGAGGGGACACGGAGGGACACGATTAGAAGAAGTATGGAGGGACACGATTAGAAGTAGTATGGAGGGACATGGAGGGACACGATTAGAAGAAGTATGGAGGGACATGGGACACGATTAGAAGAAGTATGGGGGGATATGGAGGGACACGATTAGAAGAAGTATGGGGGGATATGGAGGGACACGATTAGAAGAAGTATGGAGGGACACGATTAGAAGAAGTATGGAGGGACATGGGGGGGACACGATTAGAAGAAGTATGGAGGGACACGATTAGAAGAAGTATGGAGGGATATGGAGGGACACGATTAGAAGAAGTATGGAGGGACATGGAGGGACACGATTAGAAGAAGTATGGAGGGACACGATTAGAAAAAGTATGGAGGGATATGGAGGGACACGATTAGAAGAAGTATGGAGGGACATGGGGGGGACACGATTAGAAGAAGTATGGAGGGACACGATTAGAAGAAGTATGGAGGGATATGGAGGGACACGATTAGAAGAAGTATGGAGGGACATGGAGGGACACGATTAGAAGAAGTATGAAGGGACACGATTAGAAGAAGTATGAAGGGACACGATTAGAAGAAGTATGGAGGGACACGATTAGAAGAAGTATGGAGGGACATGGAGGGACACGATTAGAAGAAGTATGGAGGGATATGGAGGGACACGATTAGAAGAAGTATGGAGGGACACGATTAGAAGAAGTATGGAGGGACATGGAGGGACACGATTAGAAGAAGTATGGAGGGACATGGAGGGACACGATTAGAAGAAGTATGGAGGGACATGGAGGGACACGATTAGAAGAAGTATGGAGGGACATGGGGGGGGACATGGAGGGACACGATTAGAAGAAGTATGGAGGGACACGATTAGAAGAAGTATGGAGGGACACGATTAGAAGAAGTATGGAGGGACACGATTAGAAGAAGTATGGAGGGACATGGAGGGACACGATTAGAAGAAGTATGGAGGGACACGATTAGAAGAAGTATGGAGGGACACGATTAGAAGAAGTATGGAGGGACATGGAGGGACACGATTAGAAGAAGTATGGAGGGACATGGAGGGACACGATTAGAAGAAGTATGGAGGGACATGGAGGGACACGATTAGAAGAAGTATGGAGGGACACGATTAGAAGAAGAAGTATGGAGGGATATGGAGGGACACGATTAGAAGAAGTATGGAGGGATATGGGGGGGACATGGAGGGACACGATTAGAAGAAGTATGGAGGGATACGATTAGAAGAAGTATGGAGGGATACGATTAGAAGAAGTATGGAGGGGACACGATTAGAAGAAGTATGGAGGGACATGGAGGGACACGATTAGAAGAAGTATGGAGGGATACGATTAGAAGAAGTATGGAGGGATACGATTAGAAGAAGTATGGAGGGGACACGATTAGAAGAAGTATGGAGGGGACACGATTAGAAGAAGTATGGAGGGACATGGAGGGACACGATTAGAAGAAGTATGGAGGGACATGGAGGGACACGATTAGAAGAAGTATGGAGGGACACGATTAGAAGAAGTATGGAGGGACATGGAGGGACACGATTAGAAGAAGTATGGAGGGATACGATTAAAAGAAGTATGGAGGGATATGGAGGGACACGATTAGGAGAAGTATCGAGGGATATGGAGGGACACGATTAGAAGAAGTATGGAGGGACATGGAGGGACACGATTAGAAGAAGTATGGAGGGACACGATTAGGAGAAGTATGGAGGGACATGGAGGGACACGATTAGAAGAAGTATGGAGGGATATGGAGGGACACAATTAGAAGAAGTATGGAGGGATATGGAGGGACACAATTAGAAGAAGTATGGAGGGATATGGAGGGACACAATTAGAAGAAGTATGGAGGGACACGATTAGAAGAAGTATGGAGGGACATGGAGGGACACAATTAGAAGAAGTATGGAGGGACACGATTAGAAGAAGTATGGAGGGACACGATTAGAAGAAGTATGGAGGGATATGGAGGGACACGATTAGAAGAAGTGTGGAGGGACATGGAGGGACACGATTAGAAGAAGTATGGAGGGACATGGAGGGACACGATTAGAAGAAGTATGGAGGGACATGGAGGGACACGATTAGAAGAAGTATGGAGGGACATGGAGGGACACGATTAGAAGAAGTATGGAGGGACATGGAGGGACACGATTAGAAGAAGTATGGAGGGACACGATTAGAAGAAGTATGGAGGGACATGGAGGGACACGATTAGAAGAAGTATGGAGGGACATGGAGGGACACGATTAGAAGAAGTATGGAGGGACACGATTAGAAGAAGTATGGAGGGACATGGAGGGACACGATTAGAAGAAGTATGGAGGGATACGATTAAAAGAAGTATGGAGGGATATGGAGGGACACGATTAGAAGAAGTATGGAGGGATACGATTAGAAGAAGTATGGAGGGATATGGAGGGACACGATTAGAAGAAGTATGGAGGGACATGGAGGGACACGATTAGAAGAAGTATGGAGGGACATGGAGGGACACGATTAGAAGAAGTATGGAGGGATATGGAGGGACACGATTAGAAGAAGTATGGAGGGACACGATTAGAAGAAGTATGGAGGGACATGGAGGGGACACGGAGGGACACGATTAGAAGAAGTATGGAGGGACATGGAGGGACACGATTAGAAGAAGTATGGAGGGATATGGAGGGACACGATTAGAAGAAGTATGGAGGGATATAGAGGGACACGATTAGAAGAAGTATGGAGGGATATGGAGGGACACGATTAGAAGAAGTATGGAGGGATATGGAGGGACACGATTAGAAGAAGTATGGAGGGATATAGAGGGACACGATTAGAAGAAGTATGGGGGGACATGGAGGGACACGATTAGAAGAAGTATGGAGGGACACGATTAGAAGAAGTATGGAGGGATATGGAGGGACACGATTGGAAGAAGTATGGAGGGATATGGGGGGACACGATTAGAAGAAGTATGGAGGGATATGGGGGGACACGATTAGAAGAAGTATGGAGGGACACGATTAGAAGAAGTATGGAGGGACATGGAGGGACACGATTAGAAGAAGTATGGAGGGACATGGAGGGACACGATTAGAAGAAGTATGGAGGGATATGGAGGGACACGATTAGAAGAAGTATGGAGGGATATGGAGGGACACGATTAGAAGTATGGAGGGACATGGAGGGACACGATTAGAAGAAGTATGGAGGGACACGATTAGAAGAAGTATGGAGGGACATGATTAGAAGTATGGAGGGACATGGAGGGGACACGGAGGGACACGATTAGAAGAAGTATGGAGGGACACGATTAGAAGAAGTATGGAGGGACATGGAGGGACACGATTAGAAGAAGTATGGAGGGACATGGGACACGATTAGAAGAAGTATGGGGGGATATGGAGGGACACGATTAGAAGAAGTATGGAGGGACACGATTAGAAGAAGTATGGAGGGACATGGGGGGGACACGATTAGAAGAAGTATGGAGGGACACGATTAGAAGAAGTATGGAGGGATATGGAGGGACACGATTAGAAGAAGTATGGAGGGACATGGAGGGACACGATTAGAAGAAGTATGGAGGGACATGGAGGGACACGATTAGAAGAAGTATGGAGGGACACGATTAGAAAAAGTATGGAGGGACACGATTAGAAGAAGTATGGAGGGATATGGAGGGACACGATTAGAAGAAGTATGGAGGGACACGATTAGAAGAAGTATGGAGGGACATGGAGGGACACGATTAGAAGAAGTATGGAGGGACACGGAGGGGCACGATTAGAAGAAGTATGGAGGGACACGGAGGGACACGATTAGAAGAAGTATGGAGGGACACGGAGGGACACGATTAGAAGAAGTATGGAGGGATATGATTAGAAGAAGTATGGAGGGATATGGGGGGGGACATGGAGGGACACGATTAGAAGAAGTATGGAGGGACACGATTAGAAGAAGTATGGAGGGACACGATTAGAAGAAGTATGGAGGGACACGATTAGAAGAAGTATGGAGGGACACGATTAGAAGAAGTATGGAGGGACACGATTAGAAGAAGTATGGAGGGACACGATTAGAAGAAGTATGGAGGGACACGATTAGAAGAAGTATGGAGGGACACGATTAGAAGAAGTATGGAGGGACACGATTAGAAGAAGTATGGAGGGATATAGAGGGACACGATTAGAAGAAGTATGGGGGGACATGGAGGGACACGATTAGAAGAAGTATGGAGGGATATGGAGGGACATGGAGGGACACGATTAGAAGAAGTATGGAGGGACACGATTAGAAGAAGTATGGAGGGACACGATTAGAAGAAGTATGGAGGGACACGATTAGAAGAAGTATGGAGGGACATGGAGGGACACGATTAGAAGAAGTATGGAGGGACATGGAGGGACACGATTAGAAGAAGTATGGAGGGACATGGAGGGACACGATTAGAAGAAGTATGGAGGGACACGGAGGGACACGATTAGAAGAAGAAGTATGGAGGGATATGGAGGGACACGATTAGAAGAAGTATGGAGGGATATGGGGGGGACATGGAGGGACACGATTAGAAGAAGTATGGAGGGATATGGGGGGGACATGGAGGGACACGATTAGAAGAAGTATGGAGGGATACGATTAGAAGAAGTATGGAGGGATACGATTAGAAGAAGTATGGAGGGGACACGATTAGAAGAAGTATGGAGGGACATGGAGGGACACGATTAGAAGAAGTATGGAGGGATACGATTAGAAGAAGTATGGAGGGGACACGATTAGAAGAAGTATGGAGGGGACACGATTAGAAGAAGTATGGAGGGATATGGAGGGACACGATTAGAAGAAGTATGGAGGGACACGATTAGGAGAAGTATGGAGGGACATGGAGGGACACGATTAGAAGAAGTATGGAGGGATATGGAGTGACACAATTAGAAGAAGTATGGAGGGATATGGAGGGACACAATTAGAAGAAGTATGGAGGGACATGGAGGGACACGATTAGAAGAAGTATGGAGGGACACGATTAGGAGAAGTATGGAGGGACATGGAGGGACACGATTAGAAGAAGTATGGAGGGATATGGAGGGACACAATTAGAAGAAGTATGGAGGGATATGGAGGGACACAATTAGAAGAAGTATGGAGGGACACGATTAGGAGAAGTATGGAGGGACATGGAGGGACACGATTAGAAGAAGTATGGAGGGACACGATTAGAAGAAGTATGGAGGGACACGATTAGAAGAAGTATGGAGGGACACGATTAGAAGAAGTATGGAGGGATATGGAGGGACACGATTAGAAGAAGTGTGGAGGGACATGGAGGGACACGATTAGAAGAAGTATGGAGGGACATGGAGGGACACGATTAGAAGAAGTATGGAGGGACATGGAGGGACACGATTAGAAGAAGTATGGAGGGACATGGAGGGACACGATTAGAAGAAGTATGGAGGGACACGATTAGGAGAAGTATGGAGGGACATGGAGGGACACGATTAGAAGAAGTATGGAGGGATATGGAGGGACACGATTAGAAGAAGTATGGAGGGACACGATTAGAAGAAGTATGGAGGGACACGATTAGGAGAAGTATGGAGGGACATGGAGGGACACAATTAGAAGAAGTATGGAGGGACACGATTAGAAGAAGTATGGAGGGATATGGAGGGACACGATTAGAAGAAGTGTGGAGGGACATGGAGGGACACGATTAGAAGAAGTATGGAGGGACATGGAGGGACACGATTAGAAGAAGTATGGAGGGACATGGAGGGACACGATTAGAAGAAGTATGGAGGGACATGGAGGGACACGATTAGAAGAAGTATGGAGGGACATGGAGGGACACGATTAGAAGAAGTATGGAGGGACACGATTAGAAGAAGTATGGAGGGACATGGAGGGACACGATTAGAAGAAGTATGGAGGGACATGGAGGGACACGATTAGAAGAAGTATGGAGGGACATGGAGGGACACGATTAGAAGAAGTATGGAGGGACACGATTAGAAGAAGTATGGAGGGATATGGAGGGACACGATTAGAAGAAGTATGGAGGGATATGGAGGGACACGATTAGAAGAAGTATGGAGGGACACGATTAGAAGAAGTATGGAGGGACACAATTAGAAGAAGTATGGAGGGACACAATTAGAAGAAGTATGGAGGGATATGGAGGGACACGATTAGAAGAAGTATGGAGGGACATGGGACACGATTAGAAGAAGTATGGAGGGACATGGAGGGACACGATTAGAAGAAGTATGGAGGGACATGGAGGGACACAATTAGAAGAAGTATGGAGGGATATGGAGGGACACGATTAGAAGAAGTATGGAGGGACACGATTAGAAGAAGTATGGAGGGACACGATTAGAAGAAGTATGGAGGGACACGATTAGAAGAAGTATGGAGGGACACGATTAGAAGAAGTATGGAGGGACACGATTAGAAGAAGTATGGAGGGACATGGAGGGACACGATTAGAAGAAGTATGGAGGGACACGATTAGGAGAAGTATCGAGGGATATGGAGGGACACGATTAGAAGAAGTATGGAGGGATATGGAGGGACACGATTAGAAGAAGTATGGAGGGACACGATTAGAAGAAGTATGGAGGGATATGGAGGGACACGATTAGAAGAAGTATGGGGGGACATGGAGGGACACGATTAGAAGAAGTATGGGGGGACATGGAGGGACACGATTAGAAGAAGTATGGAGGGACACGATTAGAAGAAGTATGGAGGGACACGATTAGAAGAAGTATGGAGGGACACGATTAGAAGAAGGGACACGATTAGAAGAAGTATGGAGGGACACGATTAGAAGAAGTATGGAGGGACATGGAGGGACACGATTAGAAGAAGTATGGAGGGACACGATTAGAAGAAGTATGGAGGGACACGATTAGAAGAAGTATGGAGGGACACGATTAGAAGAAGTATGGAGGGACACGATTAGAAGAAGTATGGAGGGACACGATTAGAAGAAGTATGGAGGGACATGGAGGGACACGATTAGAAGAAGTATGGAGGGACACGATTAGAAGAAGTATGGAGGGACATGGAGGGACACGATTAGAAGAAGTATGGAGGGACATGGAGGGACACGATTAGAAGAAGTATGGAGGGACATGGAGGGACACGATTAGAAGAAGTATGGAGGGACACGATTAGAAGAAGTATGGAGGGACATGGAGGGACACGATTAGAAGAAGTATGGAGGGACACGATTAGAAGAAGTATGGAGGGACACGATTAGAAGAAGTATGGAGGGACACGATTAGAAGAAGTATGGAGGGACACGATTAGAAGAAGTATGGAGGGACACGATTAGAAGAAGTATGGAGGGATACGATTAGAAGAAGTATGGAGGGACACGATTAGAAGAAGTATGGAGGGACACGATTAGAAGAAGTATGGAGGGACATGGAGGGACACGATTAGAAGAAGTATGGAGGGACATGGAGGGACACGATTAGGAGAAGTATCGAGGGATATGGAGGGACACGATTAGGAGAAGTATCGAGGGATATGGAGGGACACGATTAGAAGAAGTATGGAGGGATATGGAGGGACACGATTAGAAGAAGTATGGAGGGACACGATTAGAAGAAGTATGGAGGGACATGGAGGGACACGATTAGAAGAAGTATGGAGGGACACGATTAGGAGAAGTATCGAGGGATATGGAGGGACACGATTAGAAGAAGTATGGAGGGATATGGAGGGACACGATTAGAAGAAGTATGGAGGGACACGATTAGAAGAAGTATGGAGGGATATGGAGGGACACGATTAGAAGAAGTATGGGGGGACATGGAGGGACACGATTAGAAGAAGTATGGAGGGACACGATTAGAAGAAGTATGGAGGGACACGATTAGAAGAAGTATGGAGGGACATGGAGGGACACGATTAGAAGAAGTATGGAGGGACACGATTAGAAGAAGTATGGAGGGACATGGAGGGACACGATTAGAAGAAGTATGGAGGGACACGATTAGAAGAAGTATGGAGGGACACGATTAGAAGAAGTATGGAGGGACACGATTAGAAGAAGTATGGAGGGACACGATTAGAAGAAGTATGGAGGGACACGATTAGAAGAAGTATGGAGGGACATGGAGGGACACGATTAGAAGAAGTATGGAGGGACACGATTAGAAGAAGTATGGAGGGACATGGAGGGACACGATTAGAAGAAGAAGTATGGGGGGACATGGAGGGACACGATTAGAAGAAGTATGGAGGGATATGGAGGGACATGGAGGGACACGATTAGAAGAAGTATGGAGGGACACGATTAGAAGCAGTATGGAGGGACACGATTAGAAGCAGTATGGAGGGACACGATTAGAAGAAGTATGGAGGGACATGGAGGGACACGATTAGAAGAAGTATGGAGGGACATGGAGGGACACGATTAGAAGAAGTATGGAGGGACACGATTAGAAGAAGTATGGAGGGACATGATTAGAAGAAGTATGGAGGGACATGGAGGGACACGATTAGAAGAAGTATGGAGGGACATGGAGGGACACGATTAGAAGAAGTATGGAGGGACACGATTAGAAGAAGTATGGAGGGACACGATTAGAAGAAGTATGGAGGGACATGGAGGGACACGATTAGAAGAAGTATGGAGGGACATGGAGGGACACGATTAGAAGAAGTATGGAGGGACATGGAGGGACACGTTTAGAAGAAGTATGGAGGGACACGATTAGAAGAAGTATGGAGGGACATGGAGGGACACGATTAGAAGAAGTATGGAGGGACATGGAGGGACACGATTAGAAGAAGTATGGAGGGATATGGAGGGACACGTTTAGAAGAAGTATGGAGGGATATGGAGGGACACGATTAGAAGTATGGAGGGACATGGAGGGACACGATTAGAAGAAGTATGGAGGGACATGATTAGAAGAAGTATGGAGGGACATGATTAGAAGAAGTATGGAGGGATATGGAGGGACACGATTAGAAGTAGTATGGAGGGACATGGAGGGATACGATTAGAAGAAGTATGGAGGGACATGGAGGGACACGATTAGAAGAAGTATGGAGGGACACGATTAGAAGAAGTATGGAGGGACATGGAGGGACACGATTAGAAGAAGTATGGAGGGACATGGAGGGACACGATTAGAAGAAGTATGGAGGGACATGGAGGGACACGATTAGAAGAAGTATGGAGGGACACGATTAGAAGAAGTATGGAGGGACATGGAGGGACACGATTAGAAGAAGTATGGAGGGACATGGAGGGACACGATTAGAAGAAGTATGGAGGGATATGGAGGGACACGATTAGAAGAAGTATGGAGGGATATGGAGGGACACGATTAGAAGAAGTATGGAGGGACATGGGGGGGGGACATGGAGGGACACAATTAGAAGAAGTATGGAGGGACATGGAGGGACACGATTAGAAGAAGTATGGAGGGACACGATTAGAAGAAGTATGGAGGGACATGGAGGGACACGATTAGAAGAAGTATGGAGGGACATGGAGGGACACGATTAGAAGAAGTATGGAGGGACATGGAGGGACACGATTAGAAGAAGTATGGAGGGACATGGAGGGACACGATTAGAAGAAGTATGGAGGGATATGGTGGGACACGATTAGAAGAAGTATGGAGGGACACGATTAGAAGAAGTATGGAGGGACACGATTAGAAGAAGTATGGAGGGATATGGAGGGACACGATTAGAAGAAGTATGGAGGGACATGGAGGGACACGATTAGAAGAAGTATGGAGGGATACGATTAGAAGAAGTATGGAGGGATACGATTAGAAGAAGTATGGAGGGATATGGAGGGACACGATTAGAAGAAGTATGGAGGGACATGGAGGGACACGATTAGAAGAAGTATGGAGGGATATGGAGGGACACGATTAGAAGAAGTATGGAGGGATACGATTAGAAGAAGTATGGAGGGATATGGAGGGACACGATTAGAAAAAGTATGGAGGGACACGATTAGAAGAAGTATGGAGGGACATGGAGGGACACGATTAGAAGAAGTATGGAGGGATACGATTAAAAGAAGTATGGAGGGATATGGAGGGACACGATTAGAAGAAGTATGGAGGGATACGATTAGAAGAAGTATGGAGTGATATGGAGGGACACGATTAGAAGAAGTATGGAGGGACATGGAGGGACACGATTAGAAGAAGTATGGAGGGACATGGAGGGACACGATTAGAAGAAGTATGGAGGGATATGGAGGGACACGATTAGAAGAAGTATGGAGGGACACGATTAGAAGAAGTATGGAGGGACATGGAGGGGACACGGAGGGACACGATTAGAAGAAGTATGGAGGGACATGGAGGGACACGATTAGAAGAAGTATGGAGGGATATGGAGGGACACGATTAGAAGAAGTATGGAGGGATATAGAGGGACACGATTAGAAGAAGTATGGAGGGATATGGAGGGACATGGAGGGACACGATTAGAAGAAGTATGGAGGGATATGGAGGGACACGATTAGAAGAAGTATGGAGGGATATAGAGGGACACGATTAGAAGAAGTATGGGGGGACATGGAGGGACACGATTAGAAGAAGTATGGAGGGATATGGAGGGACATGGAGGGACACGATTAGAAGAAGTATGGAGGGACACGATTAGAAGAAGTATGGAGGGACACGATTAGAAGAAGTATGGAGGGATATGGAGGGACACGATTGGAAGAAGTATGGAGGGATATGGGGGGACACGATTAGAAGAAGTATGGAGGGATATGGAGGGACATGGAGGGACACGATTAGAAGAAGTATGGAGGGACACGATTAGAAGAAGTATGGAGGGACACGATTAGAAGAAGTATGGAGGGATATGGAGGGACACGATTGGAAGAAGTATGGAGGGATATGGAGGGACACGATTAGAAGAAGTATGGAGGGACATGGAGGGACACGATTAGAAGAAGTATGGAGGGACACGATTAGAAGAAGTATGGAGGGACATGGAGGGACACGATTAGAAGAAGTATGGAGGGACATGGAGGGACACGATTAGAAGAAGTATGGAGGGACATGGAGGGACACGATTAGAAGAAGTATGGAGGGACATGGAGGGACACGATTAGAAGAAGTATGGAGGGACATGGAGGGACACGATTAGAAGAAGTATGGAGGGACATGATTAGAAGTATGGAGGGACATGGAGGGGACACGGAGGGACACGATTAGAAGAAGTATGGAGGGACACGATTAGAAGAAGTATGGAGGGACATGGAGGGGACACGGAGGGACACGATTAGAAGAAGTATGGAGGGACACGATTAGAAGTAGTATGGAGGGACATGGAGGGACACGATTAGAAGAAGTATGGAGGGACATGGGACACGATTAGAAGAAGTATGGGGGGATATGGAGGGACACGATTAGAAGAAGTATGGGGGGATATGGAGGGACACGATTAGAAGAAGTATGGAGGGACACGATTAGAAGAAGTATGGAGGGACATGGGGGGACACGATTAGAAGAAGTATGGAGGGACACGATTAGAAGAAGTATGGAGGGATATGGAGGGACACGATTAGAAGAAGTATGGAGGGACATGGAGGGACACGATTAGAAGAAGTATGGAGGGACACGATTAGAAAAAGTATGGAGGGATATGGAGGGACACGATTAGAAGAAGTATGGAGGGACATGGGGGGGACACGATTAGAAGAAGTATGGAGGGACACGATTAGAAGAAGTATGGAGGGATATGGAGGGACACGATTAGAAGAAGTATGGAGGGACATGGAGGGACACGATTAGAAGAAGTATGAAGGGACACGATTAGAAGAAGTATGAAGGGACACGATTAGAAGAAGTATGGAGGGACACGATTAGAAGAAGTATGGAGGGACATGGAGGGACACGATTAGAAGAAGTATGGAGGGATATGGAGGGACACGATTAGAAGAAGTATGGAGGGACACGATTAGAAGAAGTATGGAGGGACATGGAGGGACACGATTAGAAGAAGTATGGAGGGACATGGAGGGACACGATTAGAAGAAGTATGGAGGGACATGGAGGGACACGATTAGAAGAAGTATGGAGGGACATGGGGGGGGACATGGAGGGACACGATTAGAAGAAGTATGGAGGGACACGATTAGAAGAAGTATGGAGGGACACGATTAGAAGAAGTATGGAGGGACACGATTAGAAGAAGTATGGAGGGACACGATTAGAAGAAGTATGGAGGGACATGGAGGGACACGATTAGAAGAAGTATGGAGGGACACGATTAGAAGAAGTATGGAGGGACACGATTAGAAGAAGTATGGAGGGACATGGAGGGACACGATTAGAAGAAGTATGGAGGGACATGGAGGGACACGATTAGAAGAAGTATGGAGGGACATGGAGGGACACGATTAGAAGAAGTATGGAGGGACACGATTAGAAGAAGAAGTATGGAGGGATATGGAGGGACACGATTAGAAGAAGTATGGAGGGATATGGGGGGGACATGGAGGGACACGATTAGAAGAAGTATGGAGGGATACGATTAGAAGAAGTATGGAGGGATACGATTAGAAGAAGTATGGAGGGGACACGATTAGAAGAAGTATGGAGGGGACACGATTAGAAGAAGTATGGAGGGACATGGAGGGACACGATTAGAAGAAGTATGGAGGGACATGGAGGGACACGATTAGAAGAAGTATGGAGGGACACGATTAGAAGAAGTATGGAGGGACATGGAGGGACACGATTAGAAGAAGTATGGAGGGATACGATTAAAAGAAGTATGGAGGGATATGGAGGGACACGATTAGGAGAAGTATCGAGGGATATGGAGGGACACGATTAGAAGAAGTATGGAGGGACATGGAGGGACACGATTAGAAGAAGTATGGAGGGACACGATTAGGAGAAGTATGGAGGGACATGGAGGGACACGATTAGAAGAAGTATGGAGGGATATGGAGGGACACAATTAGAAGAAGTATGGAGGGATATGGAGGGACACAATTAGAAGAAGTATGGAGGGATATGGAGGGACACAATTAGAAGAAGTATGGAGGGACACGATTAGAAGAAGTATGGAGGGACATGGAGGGACACAATTAGAAGAAGTATGGAGGGACACGATTAGAAGAAGTATGGAGGGACACGATTAGAAGAAGTATGGAGGGATATGGAGGGACACGATTAGAAGAAGTGTGGAGGGACATGGAGGGACACGATTAGAAGAAGTATGGAGGGACATGGAGGGACACGATTAGAAGAAGTATGGAGGGACATGGAGGGACACGATTAGAAGAAGTATGGAGGGACATGGAGGGACACGATTAGAAGAAGTATGGAGGGACATGGAGGGACACGATTAGAAGAAGTATGGAGGGACACGATTAGAAGAAGTATGGAGGGACATGGAGGGACACGATTAGAAGAAGTATGGAGGGACATGGAGGGACACGATTAGAAGAAGTATGGAGGGACACGATTAGAAGAAGTATGGAGGGACATGGAGGGACACGATTAGAAGAAGTATGGAGGGATACGATTAAAAGAAGTATGGAGGGATATGGAGGGACACGATCAGAAGAAGTATGGAGGGATACGATTAGAAGAAGTATGGAGGGATATGGAGGGACACGATTAGAAGAAGTATGGAGGGACATGGAGGGACACGATTAGAAGAAGTATGGAGGGACATGGAGGGACACGATTAGAAGAAGTATGGAGGGATATGGAGGGACACGATTAGAAGAAGTATGGAGGGACACGATTAGAAGAAGTATGGAGGGACATGGAGGGGACACGGAGGGACACGATTAGAAGAAGTATGGAGGGACATGGAGGGACACGATTAGAAGAAGTATGGAGGGATATGGAGGGACACGATTAGAAGAAGTATGGAGGGACATGGAGGGACACGATTAGAAGAAGTATGGAGGGATATGGAGGGACACGATTAGAAGAAGTATGGAGGGATATAGAGGGACACGATTAGAAGAAGTATGGGGGGACATGGAGGGACACGATTAGAAGAAGTATGGAGGGACACGATTAGAAGAAGTATGGAGGGATACGATTGGAAGAAGTATGGAGGGATATGGGGGGACACGATTAGAAGAAGTATGGAGGGATATGGGGGGACACGATTAGAAGAAGTATGGAGGGACACGATTAGAAGAAGTATGGAGGGACATGGAGGGACACGATTAGAAGAAGTATGGAGGGACATGGAGGGACACGATTAGAAGAAGTATGGAGGGATATGGAGGGACACGATTAGAAGAAGTATGGAGGGATATGGAGGGACACGATTAGAAGTATGGAGGGACATGGAGGGACACGATTAGAAGAAGAAGTATGGAGGGACACGATTAGAAGAAGTATGGAGGGACATGATTAGAAGTATGGAGGGACATGGAGGGGACACGGAGGGACACGATTAGAAGAAGTATGGAGGGACACGATTAGAAGAAGTATGGAGGGACATGGAGGGGACACGGAGGGACACGATTAGAAGAAGTATGGAGGGACACGATTAGAAGAAGTATGGAGGGACATGGAGGGACACGATTAGAAGAAGTATGGAGGGACATGGGACACGATTAGAAGAAGTATGGGGGGATATGGAGGGACACGATTAGAAGAAGTATGGAGGGACACGATTAGAAGAAGTATGGAGGGACATGGGGGGGACACGATTAGAAGAAGTATGGAGGGACACGATTAGAAGAAGTATGGAGGGATATGGAGGGACACGATTAGAAGAAGTATGGAGGGACATGGAGGGACACGATTAGAAGAAGTATGGAGGGACATGGAGGGACACGATTAGAAGAAGTATGGAGGGACACGATTAGAAAAAGTATGGAGGGACACGATTAGAAGAAGTATGGAGGGATATGGAGGGACACGATTAGAAGAAGTATGGAGGGACACGATTAGAAGAAGTATGGAGGGACATGGAGGGACACGATTAGAAGAAGTATGGAGGGACACGGAGGGGCACGATTAGAAGAAGTATGGAGGGACACGGAGGGACACGATTAGAAGAAGTATGGAGGGATATGATTAGAAGAAGTATGGAGGGATATGGGGGGGGACATGGAGGGACACGATTAGAAGAAGTATGGAGGGACACGATTAGAAGAAGTATGGAGGGACACGATTAGAAGAAGTATGGAGGGACACGATTAGAAGAAGTATGGAGGGACACGATTAGAAGAAGTATGGAGGGACACGATTAGAAGAAGTATGGAGGGACACGATTAGAAGAAGTATGGAGGGACACGATTAGAAGAAGTATGGAGGGACACGATTAGAAGAAGTATGGAGGGACACGATTAGAAGAAGTATGGAGGGATATAGAGGGACACGATTAGAAGAAGTATGGAGGGATATGGAGGGACATGGAGGGACACGATTAGAAGAAGTATGGAGGGATATGGAGGGACATGGAGGGACACGATTAGAAGAAGTATGGAGGGACACGATTAGAAGAAGTATGGAGGGACACGATTAGAAGAAGTATGGAGGGACACGATTAGAAGAAGTATGGAGGGACATGGAGGGACACGATTAGAAGAAGTATGGAGGGACATGGAGGGACACGATTAGAAGAAGTATGGAGGGACATGGAGGGACACGATTAGAAGAAGTATGGAGGGACACGGAGGGACACGATTAAGAAGAAGAAGTATGGAGGGATATGGAGGGACACGATTAGAAGAAGTATGGAGGGATATGGGGGGGACATGGAGGGACACGATTAGAAGAAGTATGGAGGGATATGGGGGGGACATGGAGGGACACGATTAGAAGAAGTATGGAGGGATACGATTAGAAGAAGTATGGAGGGATACGATTAGAAGAAGTATGGAGGGGACACGATTAGAAGAAGTATGGAGGGACATGGAGGACACGATTAGAAGAAGTATGGAGGGATACGATTAGAAGAAGTATGGAGGGACACGATTAGAAGAAGTATGGAGGGGACACGATTAGAAGAAGTATGGAGGGGACACGATTAGAAGAAGTATGGAGGGATATGGAGGGACACGATTAGAAGAAGTATGGAGGGACACGATTAGGAGAAGTATGGAGGGACATGGAGGGACACGATTAGAAGAAGTATGGAGGGATATGGAGTGACACAATTAGAAGAAGTATGGAGGGATATGGAGGGACACAATTAGAAGAAGTATGGAGGGACATGGAGGGACACGATTAGAAGAAGTATGGAGGGACACGATTAGGAGAAGTATGGAGGGACATGGAGGGACACGATTAGAAGAAGTATGGAGGGATATGGAGGGACACAATTAGAAGAAGTATGGAGGGATATGGAGGGACACAATTAGAAGAAGTATGGAGGGACACGATTAGGAGAAGTATGGAGGGACATGGAGGGACACGATTAGAAGAAGTATGGAGGGACACGATTAGAAGAAGTATGGAGGGACACGATTAGAAGAAGTATGGAGGGACACGATTAGAAGAAGTATGGAGGGATATGGAGGGACACGATTAGAAGAAGTGTGGAGGGACATGGAGGGACACGATTAGAAGAAGTATGGAGGGACATGGAGGGACACGATTAGAAGAAGTATGGAGGGACATGGAGGGACACGATTAGAAGAAGTATGGAGGGACACGATTAGGAGAAGTATGGAGGGACATGGAGGGACACGATTAGAAGAAGTATGGAGGGATATGGAGGGACACGATTAGAAGAAGTATGGAGGGACACGATTAGAAGAAGTATGGAGGGACACGATTAGGAGAAGTATGGAGGGACATGGAGGGACACAATTAGAAGAAGTATGGAGGGACACGATTAGAAGAAGTATGGAGGGATATGGAGGGACACGATTAGAAGAAGTGTGGAGGGACATGGAGGGACACGATTAGAAGAAGTATGGAGGGACATGGAGGGACACGATTAGAAGAAGTATGGAGGGACATGGAGGGACACGATTAGAAGAAGTATGGAGGGACATGGAGGGACACGATTAGAAGAAGTATGGAGGGACATGGAGGGACACGATTAGAAGAAGTATGGAGGGACACGATTAGAAGAAGTATGGAGGGACATGGAGGGACACGATTAGAAGAAGTATGGAGGGACATGGAGGGACACGATTAGAAGAAGTATGGAGGGACATGGAGGGACACGATTAGAAGAAGTATGGAGGGACACGATTAGAAGAAGTATGGAGGGATATGGAGGGACACGATTAGAAGAAGTATGGAGGGATATGGAGGGACACGATTAGAAGAAGTATGGAGGGACACGATTAGAAGAAGTATGGAGGGACACGATTAGAAGAAGTATGGAGGGACACGATTAGAAGAAGTATGGAGGGACACGATTAGAAGAAGTATGGAGGGACACGATTAGAAGAAGTATGGAGGGACATGGAGGGACACGATTAGAAGAAGTATGGAGGGACACGATTAGAAGAAGTATGGAGGGACACAATTAGAAGAAGTATGGAGGGACATGGAGGGACACGATTAGAAGAAGTATGGAGGGATATGGAGGGACACGATTAGAAGAAGTATGGAGGGATATGGAGGGACACGATTAGAAGAAGTATGGAGGGATATGGAGGGACACGATTAGAAGAAGTATGGAGGGGACACGATTAGAAGAAGTATGGAGGGAT
Source organism: Lithobates septentrionalis (assembly GCA_037952835.1). Classification (NCBI taxonomy): domain Eukaryota; kingdom Metazoa; phylum Chordata; class Amphibia; order Anura; family Ranidae; genus Lithobates; species Lithobates septentrionalis. The sequence goes on along the minus strand of JBBDGP010006039.1, from coordinate 1,511 downwards.
ATGGAGGGACACGATTAGAAGAAGTATGGAGGGATATGGAGGGACACGATTAGAAGAAGTATGGAGGGACATGGGACACGATTAGAAGAAGTATGGAGGGACATGGAGGGACACGATTAGAAGAAGTATGGAGGGACATGGAGGGACACGATTAGAAGAAGTATGGAGGGACATGGAGGGACACGATTAGAAGAAGTATGGAGGGACATGGAGGGACACGATTAGAAGAAGTATGGAGGGACACGGAGGGACACGATTAGAAGAAGTATGGAGGGATATGGAGGGACACGATTAGAAGAAGTATGGAGGGACATGGAGGGACACGATTAGAAGAAGTATGGAGGGACATGGAGGGACACGATTAGAAGAAGTATGGAGGGACATGGAGGGACACGATTAGAAGAAGTATGGAGGGATATGGAGGGACACGATTAGAAGAAGTATGGAGGGACACGATTAGAAGAAGTATGGAGGGACACGATTAGAAGAAGTATGGAGGGACATGGAGGGACACGATTAGAAGAAGTATGGAGGGATATGGAGGGACACGATTAGAAGAAGTATGGAGGGATATGGAGGGACACGATTAGAAGAAGTATGGAGGGATATGGAGGGACACGATTAGAAGAAGTATGGAGGGATATGGAGGGACACGATTAGAAGAAGTATGGAGGGGACACGATTAGAAGAAGTATGGAGGGATATGGAGGGACACGATTAGAAGAAGTATGGAGGGACATGGGGACACGATTAGAAGAAGTATGGAGGGACATGGAGGGACACGATTAGAAGAAGTATGGAGGGACATGGAGGGACACGATTAGAAGAAGTATGGAGGGACATGGAGGGACACGATTAGAAGAAGTATGGAGGGACATGGAGGGACACGATTAGAAGAAGTATGGAGGGACATGGAGGGACACGATTAGAAGAAGTATGGAGGGATATGGAGGGACACGATTAGAAGAAGTATGGAGGGACACGGAGGGACACGATTAGAAGAAGTATGGAGGGACACGATTAGAAGAAGTATGGAGGGACACGATTAGAAGAAGTATGGAGGGACACGATTAGAAGAAGTATGGAGGGATATGGAGGGACACGATTAGAAGAAGTATGGAGGGACACGATTAGAAGAAGTATGGAGGGATATGGAGGGACACGATTAGAAGAAGTATGGAGGACATGGAGGGACACGATTAGAAGAAGTATGGAGGGACATGGAGGGACACGATTAGAAGAAGTATGGAGGGACATGGAGGGACACGATTAGAAGAAGTATGGAGGGACATGGAGGGACACGATTAGAAGAAGTATGGAGGGACATGGAGGGACACGATTAGAAGAAGTATGGAGGGATATGGAGGGACACGATTAGAAGAAGTATGGAGGGACACGGAGGGACACGATTAGAAGAAGTATGGAGGGACACGGAGGGACACGATTAGAAGAAGTATGGAGGGACACGGAGGGACACGATTAGAAGAAGTATGGAAGGACACGATTAGAAG
>JBBDGP010006038.1:0-44120 GCA_037952835.1 Lithobates septentrionalis | reverse complement strand
GCAGAGACATCACACCCCCCGCAGAGACAACACACCCCCCACAGAGACATCACACCCCCGCAGAGACATCACACCCCCCGCAGAGACAACACACCCCCACAGAGACATCACACCCCACAGAGACATCACACCCCCCGCAGAGACATCACACACCCCGCAGAGACATCACACACCCCGCAGAGACATCACACCCCGCAGAGACATCACACACCCCGCAGAGACATCACACACCCCGCAGAGACATCACACCCCCCGCAGAGACATCACACACCCCGCAGAGACATCACACCCCCCGCAGAGACAACACACCCCCAGAGCACACACCCCGCAGAGACATCACACCCCCCGCAGAGACATCACACCCCCGCAGAGACAACACACCCCCACAGAGACATCACACCCCACAGAGACGTCACACCCCCGCAGAGACATCACACACCCCGCAGAGACATCACACCCCCGCAGAGACATCACACCCCCGCAGAGACATCACACACCCCGCAGAGACATCACACACCCCGCAGAGACATCACACACCCCGCAGAGACATCACACACCCCACAGAGACATCACACCCCGCAGAGACATCACACCCCCCGCAGAGACATCACACCCCGCAGAGACATCACACCCCCGCAGAGACATCACACCCCGCAGAGACATCACACACCCCACAGAGACATCACACCCCACAGAGACATCACACACCCACAGAGACATCACACACCCCGCAGAGACATCACACCCCGCAGAGACATCAAACCCCTCGCAGAGACATCACACACCCCGCAGAGACATCACACCCCGCAGAGACATCACACACATCACAGAGACATCACACCCCACAGAGACATCACACACCACAGAGACATCACACCCCCCGCAGAGACATCACACCCCGCAGAGACATCACACCCCCGCAGAGACATCACACACCCCGCAGAGACATCACACACCCCACAGAGACATCACACACCCCGCAGAGACATCACACACCCCGCAGAGACATCACACACCCCGCAGAGACATCACACCCCCCGCAGAGACATCACACCCCGCAGAGACATCACCCCCCCGCAGAGACATCACACCCCCGCAGAGACATCACACACCCCGCAGAGACATCACACACCCCGCAGAGACATCACACACCCCGCAGAGACATCACACACCCCGCAGAGACATCACACCCCGCAGAGACATCACACACCCCGCAGAGACATCACACCCCCCCGCAGAGACATCACACCCCCCAGAGACATCACACCCCGCAGAGACAACACACCCCGCAGAGACATCACACCCCACAGAGACATCACACCCCACAGAGACATCACACACCCCACAGAGACATCACACACCCCACAGAGACATCACACCCCCACAGAGACATCACACACCCCACAGAGACATCACACACCCCGCAGAGACATCACACCCCACAGAGACATCACACACCCCACAGAGACACCACACCCCCGCAGAGACATCACACCCCCCGCAGAGACATCACACACCCCACAGAGATAACACACCCCACAGAGACATCACACCCCGCAGAGACATCACACCCCCCGCAGAGACATCACACCCCCCGCAGAGACAACACACCCCACAGAGACATCACACACCCCGCAGAGACAACACACCCCACAGAGACATCACACACCCCACAGAGACATCACACACCCCACAGAGACATCACACACCCCACAGAGACATCACACCCCGCAGAGACATCACACCCCCCGCAGAGACATCACACCCCACAGAGACATCACACCCCGCAGAGACATCACACCCCACAGAGACATCACACCCCCCGCAGAGATATCACACCCCCGCAGAGACATCACACCCCCCGCAGAGACAACACACCCCCCACAGAGACATCACACCCCACAGAGACATCACACACCCCGCAGAGACATCACACCCCCACAGAGACATCACACCCCCCGCAGAGACATCACACCCCCCGCAGACACATCACACACCCCGCAGAGACATCACACACCCCACAGAGACATCACACCCCGCAGAGACATCACACACCCCACAGAGACATCACACCCCCCGCAGAGACAACACACCCCACAGAGACATCACACCCCACAGAGACATCACACCCCCCGCAGAGACATCACACCCCCCGCAGAGACAACACACCCCCCACAGAGACATCACACCCCACAGAGACATCACACACCCCGCAGAGACATCACACCCCACAGAGACATCACACCCCCCGCAGAGACATCACACCCCCCGCAGAGACATCACACACCCCGCAGAGACATCACACACCCCCGCAGAGACATCACACACCCCACAGAGACATCACACACCCCGCAGAGACATCACACCCCCGCAGAGACATCACACCCCCCGCAGAGACAACACACCCCCACAGAGACATCACACCCCACAGAGACATCACACACCCCACAGAGACATCACACCCCCCGCAGAGACATCACACACCCCACAGAGACATCACACCCCACAGAGACATCACACCCCACAGAGACATCACACCCCCGCAGAGACATCACACCCCCACAGAGACATCACACCCCACAGAGACATCACACACCCCCGCAGAGACATCACACCCCCCCGCAGAGACAACACACCCCCCACAGAGACATCACACCCCCGCAGAGACATCACACCCCCCGCAGAGACAACACACCCCCCGCAGACATCACACCCCACAGAGACATCACACCCCCCGCAGAGACATCACACACCCCGCAGAGACATCACACACCCCGCAGAGACATCACACCCCCCCGCAGAGACATCACACCCCCCACAGAGACATCACACACCCCGCAGAGACATCACACACCCCGCAGAGACATCACACACCCCGCAGAGACATCACACACCCCGCAGAGACATCACACACCCCGCAGAGACATCACACCCCCCGCAGAGACAACACACCCCCCCACAGAGACATCACACCCCCCGCAGAGACATCACACCCCCCGCAGAGACATCACACCCCACAGAGACATCACACCCCCCGCAGAGACATCACACACCCCGCAGAGACATCACACACCCCGCAGAGACATCACACACTCCGCAGAGACATCACACACCCCGCAGAGACATCACACACCCCGCAGAGACATCACACCCCCCGCAGAGACAACACACCCCGCAGAGACATCACACACCCCGCAGAGACATCACACACCCCGCAGAGACATCACACCCCCCCGCAGAGACAACACACCCCCCACAGAGACATCACACCCCCCGCAGAGACATCACACCCCCCGCAGAGACATCACACCCCCCGCAGAGACAACACACCCCCCACAGAGACATCACACCCCACAGAGACGTCACACCCCCCGCAGAGACATCACACACCCCGCAGAGACATCACACCCCCCGCAGAGACATCACACCCCCGCAGAGACATCACACACCCCGCAGAGACATCACACACCCCGCAGAGACATCACACACCCCGCAGAGACATCACACACCCCACAGAGACATCACACCCCGCAGAGACATCACACCCCCGCAGAGACATCACACCCCGCAGAGACATCACACCCCCCGCAGAGACATCACACCCCGCAGAGACATCACACACCCCACAGAGACATCACACCCCACAGAGACATCACACACCACAGAGACATCACACCCCCCGCAGAGACATCACACCCCGCAGAGACATCAAACCCCTCGCAGAGACATCACACACCCCGCAGAGACATCACACCCCGCAGAGACTTCACACACATCACAGAGACATCACACCCCACAGGAGACATCACACACCACAGAGACATCACACCCCCCGCAGAGACATCACACCCCGCAGAGACATCACACCCCCCGCAGAGACATCACACACCCCGCAGAGACATCACACACCCCACAGAGACATCACACACCCCGCAGAGACATCACACCCCGCAGAGACATCACACACCCCACAGAGACATCACACACCCCGCAGAGACATCACACACCCCACAGAGACATCACACACCCCGCAGAGACATCACACCCCGCAGAGACATCACACACCCCGCAGAGACATCACACCCCGCAGAGACATCACCCCCCCGCAGAGACATCACACCCCCCGCAGAGACATCACACACCCCGCAGAGACATCACACACCCCGCAGAGACATCACACACCCCGCAGAGACATCACACACCCCGCAGAGACATCACACCCCGCAGAGACATCACACACCCCGCAGAGACATCACACCCCCCCGCAGAGACATCACACCCCCCAGAGACATCACACCCCGCAGAGACAACACACCCCGCAGAGACATCACACCCCACAGAGACATCACACCCCACAGAGACATCACACACCCCACAGAGACATCACACACCCCACAGAGACATCACACACCCCACAGAGACATCACACACCCCACAGAGACATCACACACCCCGCAGAGACATCACACCCCACAGAGACATCACACACCCCGCAGAGACATCACACACCCACAGAGACACCACACCCCCCGCAGAGACATCACACCCCCCGCAGAGACATCACACACCCCACAGAGATAACACACCCCACAGAGACATCACACCCCGCAGAGACATCACACCCCCGCAGAGACATCACACCCCCCGCAGAGACAACACACCCCACAGAGACATCACACACCCCGCAGAGACAACACACCCCACAGAGACATCACACACCCCACAGAGACATCACACACCCCACAGAGACATCACACACCCCACAGAGACATCACACCCCGCAGAGACATCACACCCCCGCAGAGACATCACACCCCACAGAGACATCACACCCCCGCAGAGACATCACACCCCACAGAGACATCACACCCCCCGCAGAGACATCACACCCCCCGCAGAGACATCACACCCCCCGCAGAGACAACACACCCCCACAGAGACATCACACCCCACAGAGACATCACACACCCCGCAGAGACATCACACCCCACAGAGACATCACACCCCCCGCAGAGACATCACACCCCCCGCAGAGACATCACACACCCCGCAGAGACATCACACACCCCACAGAGACATCACACCCCCCGCAGAGACATCACACACCCCACAGAGACATCACACCCCCCGCAGAGACATCACACCCCCCGCAGAGACATCACACCCCACAGAGACATCACACCCCCCGCAGAGACATCACACACCCCGCAGAGACATCACACACCCCGCAGAGACATCACACACCCCGCAGAGACATCACACACCCCGCAGAGACATCACACACTCCGCAGAGACATCACACACCCCGCAGAGACATCACACACCCCGCAGAGACATCACACCCCCCGCAGAGACAACACACCCCGCAGAGACATCACACACCCCGCAGAGACATCACACACCCCGCAGAGACATCACACCCCCCGCAGAGACAACACACCCCCCACAGAGACATCACACCCCCCGCAGAGACATCACACCCCCCGCAGAGACATCACACCCCCCGCAGAGACACACACCCCCCACAGAGACATCACACCCCACAGAGACGTCACACCCCCCGCAGAGACATCACACACCCCGCAGAGACATCACACCCCCCGCAGAGACATCACACCCCCCGCAGAGACATCACACACCCCGCAGAGACATCACACACCCCGCAGAGACATCACACACCCCGCAGAGACATCACACACCCCACAGAGACATCACACCCCGCAGAGACATCACACCCCCCGCAGAGACATCACACCCCGCAGAGACATCACACCCCCCGCAGAGACATCACACCCCGCAGAGACATCACACACCCCACAGAGACATCACACCCCACAGAGACATCACACACCACAGAGACATCACACCCCCCGCAGAGACATCACACCCCGCAGAGACATCAAACCCCTCGCAGAGACATCACACACCCCGCAGAGACATCACACCCCGCAGAGACATCACACACATCACAGAGACATCACACCCCACAGAGACATCACACACCACAGAGACATCACACCCCCCGCAGAGACATCACACCCCGCAGAGACATCACACCCCCCGCAGAGACATCACACACCCCGCAGAGACATCACACACCCCACAGAGACATCACACACCCCCGCAGAGACATCACACCCCGCAGAGACAATCACACACCCCACAGAGACATCACACACCCCGCAGAGACATCACACACCCCACAGAGACATCACACACCCCGCAGAGACATCACACCCCCGCAGAGACAACACACCCCCCACAGAGACATCACACCCCACAGAGACATCACACACCCCGCAGAGACATCACACCCCACAGAGACATCACACCCCCCGCAGAGACATCACACCCCCCGCAGACACATCACACACCCCGCAGAGACATCACACACCCCACAGAGACATCACACCCCCCGCAGAGACATCACACACCCCACAGAGACATCACACCCCCCGCAGAGACAACACACCCCACAGAGACATCACACCCCACAGAGACATCACACCCCCCGCAGAGACATCACACCCCCCGCAGAGACAACACACCCCCACAGAGACATCACACCCCACAGAGACATCACACACCCCGCAGAGACATCACACCCCACAGAGACATCACACCCCCCGCAGAGACATCACACCCCCGCAGAGACATCACACACCCCGCAGAGACATCACACACCCCGCAGAGACATCACACACCCCACAGAGACATCACACACCCCGCAGAGACATCACACCCCCCGCAGAGACATCACACCCCACAGAGACATCACACCCCCCGCAGAGACATCACACACCCCGCAGAGACATCACACACCCCGCAGAGACATCACACACCCCGCAGAGACATCACACACCCCGCAGAGACATCACACACCCCGCAGAGACATCACACACACCCCGCAGAGACATCACACCCCCCGCAGAGACAACACACCCCCCACAGAGACATCACACCCCACAGAGACGTCACACCCCCCGCAGAGACATCACACACCCCGCAGAGACATCACGCCCCCCGCAGAGACATCACACCCCCCGCAGAGACATCACACACCCCGCAGAGACATCACACACCCCGCAGAGACATCACACACCCCGCAGAGACATCACACACCCCGCAGAGACACCACACCCCCCGCAGAGACATCACACACCCCGCAGAGACATCACACACCCCGCAGAGACATCACACCCCCCGCAGAGACATCACACACCCCGCAGAGACATCACACCCCCCGCAGAGACATCACACCCCCCGCAGAGACATCACACCCCGCAGAGACATCACCCCCCCCGCAGAGACATCACACACCCCGAAGAGACATCACACACCCGCAGAGACATCACACACCCCGCAGAGACATCACACACCCCGCAGAGACATCACACACCCCGCAGAGACATCACACCCCGCAGAGACATCACACACCCCGCAGAGACATCACACCCCCCGCAGAGACATCACACCCCCCAGAGACATCACACCCCGCAGAGACAACACACCCCGCAGAGACATCACACCCCACAGAGACATCACACCCCACAGAGACATCACACACCCCACAGAGACATCACACACCCCACAGAGACATCACACACCCCACAGAGACATCACACACCCCACAGAGACATCACACACCCCGCAGAGACATCACACCCCACAGAGACATCACACACCCCGCAGAGACATCACACACCCCACAGAGACACCACACCCCCCGCAGAGACATCACACCCCCCGCAGAGACATCACACACCCCACAGAGATAACACACCCCACAGAGACATCACACCCCGCAGAGACATCACACCCCCCGCAGAGACATCACACCCCCCGCAGAGACAACACACCCCACAGAGACATCACACACCCCGCAGAGACAACACACCCCACAGAGACATCACACACCCCACAGAGACATCACACACCCCACAGAGACATCACACACCCCACAGAGACATCACACCCCGCAGAGACATCACACCCCCCGCAGAGACATCACACCCCACAGAGACATCACACCCCGCAGAGACATCACACCCCACAGAGACATCACACCCCCCGCAGAGACATCACACCCCCCGCAGAGACATCACACCCCCCGCAGAGACAACACACCCCCCACAGAGACATCACACCCCACAGAGACATCACACACCCCGCAGAGACATCACACCCCACAGAGACATCACACCCCCGCAGAGACATCACACCCCCCGCAGAGACATCACACACCCCGCAGAGACATCACACACCCCACAGAGACATCACACCCCCCGCAGAGACATCACACACCCCACAGAGACATCACACCCCCCGCAGAGACAACACACCCCACAGAGACATCACACCCCACAGAGACATCACACCCCCCGCAGAGACATCACACCCCCCGCAGAGACAACACACCCCCCACAGAGACATCACACCCCCACAGAGACATCACACACCCCGCAGAGACATCACACCCCACAGAGACATCACACCCCCCGCAGAGACATCACACCCCCCGCAGAGACATCACACACCCCGCAGAGACATCACACACCCCGCAGAGACATCACACACCCCACAGAGACATCACACACCCCGCAGAGACATCACACACCCCACAGAGACATCACACACCCCACAGAGACATCACACACCCCACAGAGACATCACACACCCCACAGAGACATCACACACCCCGCAGAGACATCACACCCCACAGAGACATCACACACCCCGCAGAGACATCACACACCCCACAGAGACACCACACCCCCCGCAGAGACATCACACCCCCCGCAGAGACATCACACACCCCACAGAGATAACACACCCCACAGAGACATCACACCCCGCAGAGACATCACACCCCCCGCAGAGACATCACACCCCCCGCAGAGACAACACACCCCACAGAGACATCACACACCCCGCAGAGACAACACACCCCACAGAGACATCACACACCCCACAGAGACATCACACACCCCACAGAGACATCACACACCCCACAGAGACATCACACCCCGCAGAGACATCACACCCCCCGCAGAGACATCACACCCCACAGAGACATCACACCCCGCAGAGACATCACACCCCACAGAGACATCACACCCCCCGCAGAGACATCACACCCCCCGCAGAGACATCACACCCCCCGCAGAGACAACACACCCCCCACAGAGACATCACACCCCACAGAGACATCACACACCCCGCAGAGACATCACACCCCACAGAGACATCACACCCCCCGCAGAGACATCACACCCCCCGCAGAGACATCACACACCCCGCAGAGACATCACACACCCCACAGAGACATCACACCCCCCGCAGAGACATCACACACCCCACAGAGACATCACACCCCCCGCAGAGACAACACACCCCACAGAGACATCACACCCCACAGAGACATCACACCCCCCGCAGAGACATCACACCCCCCGCAGAGACAACACACCCCCCACAGAGACATCACACCCCACAGAGACATCACACACCCCGCAGAGACATCACACCCCACAGAGACATCACACCCCCCGCAGAGACATCACACCCCCCGCAGAGACATCACACACCCCGCAGAGACATCACACACCCCGCAGAGACATCACACACCCCACAGAGACATCACACACCCCGCAGAGACATCACACACCCCGCAGAGACATCACACCCCCCGCAGAGACATCACACCCCCCGCAGAGACAACACACCCCCCACAGAGACATCACACCCCACAGAGACATCACACACCCCACAGAGACATCACACCCCCCGCAGAGACATCACACACCCCACAGAGACATCACACCCCACAGAGACATCACACCCCACAGAGACATCACACCCCCCGCAGAGACATCACACCCCCCACAGAGACATCACACCCCACAGAGACATCACACACCCCGCAGAGACATCACACCCCCCCGCAGAGACAACACACCCCCCACAGAGACATCACACCCCCGCAGAGACATCACACCCCCCGCAGAGACAACACACCCCCCGCAGAGACATCACACCCCACAGAGACATCACACCCCCCGCAGAGACATCACACACCCCGCAGAGACATCACACACCCCGCAGAGACATCACACCCCCCCGCAGAGACATCACACCCCCCACAGAGACATCACACACCCCGCAGAGACATCACACACCCCGCAGAGACATCACACACCCCGCAGAGACATCACACACCCCGCAGAGACATCACACACCCCGCAGAGACATCACACCCCCCGCAGAGACAACACACCCCCCACAGAGACATCACACCCCCCGCAGAGACATCACACCCCCCGCAGAGACATCACACCCCACAGAGACATCACACCCCCCGCAGAGACATCACACACCCCGCAGAGACATCACACACCCCGCAGAGACATCACACACTCCGCAGAGACATCACACACCCCGCAGAGACATCACACACCCCGCAGAGACATCACACCCCCCGCAGAGACAACACACCCCCCACAGAGACATCACACCCCCCGCAGAGACATCACACCCCCCGCAGAGACATCACACCCCACAGAGACATCACACCCCCCGCAGAGACATCACACACCCCGCAGAGACATCACACCCCCCGCAGAGACATCACACCCCCCGCAGAGACATCACACCCCGCAGAGACATCACACCCCCCGCAGAGACATCACACACCCCGCAGAGACATCACACACCCCGCAGAGACATCACACACCCCGCAGAGACATCACACACCCCGCAGAGACATCACACACCCCGCAGAGACATCACACCCCCCGCAGAGACATCACACCCCGCAGAGACATCACACACCCCGCAGAGACATCACACACCCCGCAGAGACATCACACACCCCGCAGAGACATCACACCCCACAGAGACATCACACACCCCGCAGAGACATCACACCCCACAGAGACATCACACCCCCCGCAGAGACATCACACACCCCGCAGAGACATCACACACCCCGCAGAGACATCACACACCCCGCAGAGACATCACACACCCCGCAGAGACATCACACACCCCGCAGAGACATCACACCCCCCGCAGAGACATCACACACCCCGCAGAGACATCACACACCCCGCAGAGACATCACACCCCCCGCAGAGACATCACACCCCCCACAGAGACAACACACACCCCGCAGAGACATCACACACCCCGCAGAGACATCACACACCCCGCAGAGACATCACACACCCCGCAGAGACATCACACCCCACAGAGACATCACACACCCCGCAGAGACATCACACCCCACAGAGACATCACACCCCCCGCAGAGACATCACACACCCCGCAGAGACATCACACCCCACAGAGACATCACACCCCCCGCAGAGACATCACACACCCCGCAGAGACATCACACACCCCGCAGAGACATCACACCCCCCACAGAGACATCACACACCCCGCAGAGACATCACACACCCCGCAGAGACATCACACACCCCGCAGATACATCACACCCCCTGCAGAGACATCACACACCCCGCAGAGACATCACACACCCCGCAGAGACATCACACCCCCCGCAGAGACAACACACCCCCCACAGAGACATCACACCCCCCGCAGAGACATCACACCCCCCGCAGAGACAACACCCCCCCCACAGAGACATCACACCCCACAGAGACATCACACCCCCCGCAGAGACATCACACACCCCGCAGAGACATCACACCCCCCGCAGAGACATCACACCCCCCACAGAGACATCACACACCCCGCAGAGACATCACACACCCCGCAGAGACATCACACACCCCGCAGAGACATCACACACCCCGCAGAGACATCACACCCCCCGCAGAGACAACACACCCCCCACAGAGACATCACACCCCCCGCAGAGACATCACCCCCCCCGCAGAGACAACACACCCCCCACAGAGACATCACACCCCACAGAGACATCACACCCCCCGCAGAGACATCACACACCCCACAGAGACATCACACCCCCCGCAGAGACATCACACCCCACAGAGACATCACACCCCCCGCAGAGACATCACACACCCCGCAGAGACATCACACACCCCGCAGAGACATCACACACCCCGCAGAGACATCACACACCCCGCAGAGACACCACACCCCCCGCAGAGACATCACACCCCCCGCAGAGACATCACACCCCCCACAGAGACATCACACCCCCCGCAGAGACATCACACCCCCCGCAGAGACATCACACCCCCCGCAGAGACACCACACCCCCCGCAGAGACATCACACACCGCAGAGACATCACACCCCCCGCAGAGACATCACACCCCGCAGAGACATCACACCCCCCGCAGAGACATCACACCCCGCAGAGACATCACACCCCCCGCAGAGACATCACACCCCCCGCAGAGACATCACAAACCCCGCAGAGACAACACACCCCCCACAGAGACATCACACCCCCCGCAGAGACATCACACACCCCGCAGAGACATCACACACCCCGCAGAGACATCACACACCCCGCAGAGACATCACACACCCCGCAGAGACATCACACACCCCGCAGAGACATCACACACCCCGCAGAGACATCACACCCCCCGCAGAGACAACACACCCCCCACAGAGACATCACACCCCACAGAGACGTCACACCCCCCGCAGAGACATCACACACCCCGCAGAGACATCACGCCCCCCGCAGAGACATCACACCCCCCGCAGAGACATCACACACCCCGCAGAGACATCACACACCCCGCAGAGACATCACACACCCCGCAGAGACATCACACACCCCGCAGAGACACCACACCCCCCGCAGAGACATCACACACCCCGCAGAGACATCACACACCCCACAGAGACATCACACCCCGCAGAGACATCACACCCCCCGCAGAGACATCACACCCCGCAGAGACGTCACACCCCCCGCAGAGACATCACACCCCGCAGAGACATCACACACCACAGAGACATCACACTCCCCGCAGAGACATCACACCCCGCAGAGACATCAAACCCCTCGCAGAGACATCACACACCCCGCAGAGACATCACACCCCGCAGAGACATCACACACATCACAGAGACATCACACCCCACAGAGACATCACACACCACAGAGACATCACACCCCCCGCAGAGATATCACACCCCCCGCAGAGACATCACACCCCACAGAGACATCACACACCCCGCAGAGACATCACACACCCCGCAGAGACATCACACACCCCACAGAGACATCACACACCCCGCAGAGACATCACACCCCACAGAGACATCACACACCCCGCAGAGACATCACACACCCCGCAGAGACATCACACACCCCACAGAGACATCGCACACCCCGCAGAGACATCACACCCCGCAGAGACATCACACACCCTGCAGAGATAACACACCCCACAGAGACATCACACACCCCGCAGAGACATCACACACCCCACAGAGACATCACACACCCCGCAGAGACATCACACCCCGCAGAGACATCACACACCCCACAGAGACATCACACCCCGCAGAGACATCACACCCCCCGCAGAGACATCACACCCCCCGCAGAGACATCACACACCCCGCAGAGACATCACACACCCCGCAGAGACATCACACACCCCGCAGAGACATCACACCCCGCAGAGACATCACACACCCCGCAGAGACATCACACCCCGCAGAGACATCACACCCCCCGCAGAGACATCACACCCCGCAGAGACATCACACCCCGCAGAGATAACACACCCCGCAGAGACATCACACCCCACAGAGACATCACACACCCCACAGAGACATCACACACCCCACAGAGACATCACACACCCCACAGAGACATCACACACCCCGCAGAGACATCACACCCCACAGAGACATCACACACCCCGCAGAGACATCACACACCCCACAGAGACATCACACACCCCACAGAGACACCACACCCCCCGCAGAGACATCACACCCCCCGCAGAGACATCACACACCCCACAGAGACATCACACACCCCACAGAGACATCACACCCCGCAGAGACATCACACACCCCGCAGAGACATCACACCCCCCGCAGAGACATCACACCCCCCGCAGAGACATCACACACCCCACAGAGACATCACACACCCCACAGAGACATCACACCCCACAGAGACATCACACACCCCACAGAGACATCACACCCCCCGCAGAGACATCATACACCCCACAGAGACATCACACACCCCACAGAGACATCACACACCCCACAGAGACATCACACCCCCCGCAGAGACATCATACACCCCACAGAGACATCACACACCCCACAGAGACATCACACACCCCACAGAGACATCACACACCCCGCAGAGACATCACACACTCCGCAGAGACAT
Source organism: Lithobates septentrionalis (assembly GCA_037952835.1). Classification (NCBI taxonomy): domain Eukaryota; kingdom Metazoa; phylum Chordata; class Amphibia; order Anura; family Ranidae; genus Lithobates; species Lithobates septentrionalis. The sequence goes on along the minus strand of JBBDGP010006038.1, from coordinate 29,747 downwards.
CACACCCCACAGAGACATCACACACCCCGCAGAGACATCACACCCCACAGAGACATCACACCCCACAGAGACATCACACACCCCACAGAGACATCACACACCCCCCGCAGAGACATCACACACCCCACAGAGACATCACACACCCCACAGAGACATCACACCCCACAGAGACATCACACACCCCACAGAGACATCACACCCCACAGAGACATCACACCCCACAGAGACATCACACCCCACAGAGACATCACACACCCCGCAGAGACATCACACCCCACAGAGACATCACACACCCCACAGAGACATCACACACCCCGCAGAGACATCACACACCGCAGAGACATCACACACCCCGCAGAGACATCACACCCCGCAGAGACATCACACACACCCCGCAGAGACATCACACACCCCGCAGAGACATCACACACCCCGCAGAGACATCACACCCCCCGCAGAGACATCACACACCCCGCAGAGACATCACACACCCCGCAGAGACATCACACACCCCGCAGAGACATCACACCCCCCGCAGAGACATCATACCCCCCGCAGTGACATCACACCCCCCGCAGTGACATCACACCCCACAGAGACATCACACCCCACAGAGACATCACACCCCACAGAGACATCACACACCCCGCAGAGACATCACACCCCACAGAGACATCACACCCCGCAGAGACATCACACACCCCGCAGAGACATCACACACCCCGCAGAGACATCACACACCCCGCAGAGATATCACACACCCCGCAGAGATAACACACCCCGCAGAGACATCACACACCCCGCAGAGACATCACACACCCCGCAGAGACACCATACACACCCCGCAGAGACATCACACACCCCGCAGAGACATCACACACCCCGCAGAGTCATCACACCCCACAGAGACATCACACCCCGCAGAGACATCACACACCCCGCAGAGACATCACACACCCCGCAGAGATAACACACCCCGCAGAGACATCACACACCCCGCAGAGACATCACACACCCCGCAGAGACATCACACACCCCGCAGAGACATCACACCCCCCGCAGAGACAACACACCCCCCACAGAGACATCACACCCCACAGAGACATCACACCCCCCGCAGAGACATCACACCCCCCGCAGAGACATCACACCCCACAGAGACATCACACCCCCCGCAGAGACATCACACACCCCGCAGAGACATCACACACCCCGCAGAGACATCACACACCCCGCAGAGACACCACACCCCCCGCAGAGACATCACACCCCCCGCAGAGACATCACACCCCCCGCAGAGACATCACACCCCCCGCAGAGACATCACACCCCCCACAGAGACATCACACCCCACAGAGACATCACACCCCCCGCAGAGACATCACACCCCGCAGAGACATCACACACCCCGCAGAGACATCACACACCCCGCAGAGACATCACACCCCCCGCAGAGACACCACACCCCCGCAGAGACATCACACACCGCAGAGACATCACACCCCCCGCAGAGACATCACACCCCGCAGAGACATCACACCCCCCCGCAGAGACATCACACCCCGCAGAGACATCACACCCCCCGCAGAGACATCACACCCCCCGCAGAGACATCACACACCCCACAGAGACAACACACACCCCGCAGAGACATCACACACCCCGCAGAGACATCACACACCCCGCAGAGACATCACACACCCCGCAGAGACATCACACACCCCGCAGAGACATCACACCCCCCGCAGAGACAACACACCCCCCACAGAGACATCACACCCCACAGAGACGTCACACCCCCCGCAGAGACATCACACACCCCGCAGAGACATCACACCCCCCGCAGAGACATCACACCCCGCAGAGACATCACACCCCCCGCAGAGACATCACACCCCGCAGAGACATCACACACCCCACAGAGACATCACACCCCACAGAGACATCACACACCACAGAGACATCACACCCCCCGCAGAGACATCACACCCCGCAGAGACATCAAACCCCTCGCAGAGACATCACACACCCCGCAGAGACATCACACCCCGCAGAGACATCACACACATCACAGAGACATCACACACATCACAGAGACATCACACCCCACAGAGACATCACACACCACAGAGACATCACACCCCCCGCAGAGACATCACACCCCCCGCAGAGACATCACACCCCACAGAGACATAACACACCCCGCAGAGACATCACACACCCCGCAGAGACATCACACACCCCACAGAGACATCACACACCCCGCAGAGACATCACACCCCACAGAGACATCACACACCCCGCAGAGACATCACACCCCCCGCAGAGACAACACACCCCCCACAGAGACATCACACCCCACAGAGACGTCACACCCCCCGCAGAGACATCACACACCCCGCAGAGACATCACACCCCCCGCAGAGACATCACACCCCGCAGAGACATCACACCCCCCGCAGAGACATCACACCCCGCAGAGACATCACACACCCCACAGAGACATCACACCCCACAGAGACATCACACACCACAGAGACATCACACCCCCCGCAGAGACATCACACCCCGCAGAGACATCAAACCCCTCGCAGAGACATCACACACCCCGCAGAGACATCACACCCCGCAGAGACATCACACACATCACAGAGACATCACACCCCACAGAGACATCACACACCACAGAGACATCACACCCCCCGCAGAGACATCACACCCCCCGCAGAGACATCACACCCCACAGAGACATAACACACCCCGCAGAGACATCACACACCCCGCAGAGACATCACACACCCCACAGAGACATCACACACCCCGCAGAGACATCACACCCCACAGAGACATCACACACCCCGCAGAGACATCACACACCCCGCAGAGACATCACACCCCCCGCAGAGACACCACACCCCCGCAGAGACATCACACACCGCAGAGACATCACACCCCCCGCAGAGACATCACACCCCGCAGAGACATCACACCCCCCGCAGAGACATCACACCCCGCAGAGACATCACACCCCCCGCAGAGACATCACACCCCCCGCAGAGACATCACACACCCCACAGAGACAACACACACCCCGCAGAGACATCACACACCCCGCAGAGACATCACACACCCCGCAGAGACATCACACACCCCGCAGAGACATCACACACCCCGCAGAGACATCACACCCCCCGCAGAGACAACACACCCCCCACAGAGACATCACACCCCACAGAGACGTCACACCCCCCGCAGAGACATCACACACCCCGCAGAGACATCACACCCCCCGCAGAGACATCACACCCCGCAGAGACATCACACCCCCCGCAGAGACATCACACCCCGCAGAGACATCACACACCCCACAGAGACATCACACCCCACAGAGACATCACACACCACAGAGACATCACACCCCCCGCAGAGACATCACACCCCGCAGAGACATCAAACCCCTCGCAGAGACATCACACACCCCGCAGAGACATCACACCCCGCAGAGACATCACACACATCACAGAGACATCACACCCCACAGAGACATCACACACCACAGAGACATCACACCCCCCGCAGAGACATCACACCCCCCGCAGAGACATCACACCCCACAGAGACATAACACACCCCGCAGAGACATCACACACCCCGCAGAGACATCACACACCCCACAGAGACATCACACACCCCGCAGAGACATCACACCCCACAGAGACATCACACACCCCGCAGAGACATCACACACCCCGCAGAGACATCACACACCCCACAGAGACATCGCACACCCTGCAGAGATAACACACCCCACAGAGACATCACACACCCCGCAGAGACATCACACACCCCGCAGAGACATCACACCCCGCAGAGACATCACACACCCTGCAGAGATAACACACCCCACAGAGACATCACACACCCCGCAGAGACATCACACACCCCACAGAGACATCACACACCCCGCAGAGACATCACACCCCGCAGAGACATCACACACCCCGCAGAGACATCACACCCCGCAGAGACATCACACCCCCCGCAGAGACATCACACCCCCCGCAGAGACATCACACACCCCGCAGAGACATCACACACCCCGCAGAGACATCACACACCCCGCAGAGACATCACACCCCGCAGAGACATCACACCCCGCAGAGACATCACACACCCCGCAGAGAAATCACACCCCGCAGAGACATCACACCCCCCGCAGAGACATCACACCCCGCAGAGACATCACACCCCGCAGAGATAACACACCCCGCAGAGACATCACACCCCGCAGAGACATCACACACCCCACAGAGACATCACACACCCCACAGAGACATCACACACCCCACAGAGACATCACACACCCCGCAGAGACATCACACCCCACAGAGACATCACACACCCCGCAGAGACATCACACCCCCCGCAGAGACATCACACCCCCCGCAGAGACATCACACACCCCACAGAGACATCACACACCCCACAGAGACATCACACACCCCACAGAGACATCACACCCCGCAGAGACATCACACACCCCGCAGAGACATCACACCCCCCGCAGAGACATCACACCCCCCGCAGAGACATCACACACCCCACAGAGACATCACACACCCCACAGAGACATCACACCCCACAGAGACATCACACACCCCACAGAGACATCACACCCCCCGCAGAGACATCATACACCCCACAGAGACATCACACACCCCACAGAGACATCACACACCCCACAGAGACATCACACCCCCCGCAGAGACATCATACACCCCACAGAGACATCACACACCCCACAGAGACATCACACACCCCACAGAGACATCACACACCCCGCAGAGACATCACACACTCCGCAGAGACATCACACCCCACAGAGACATCACACACCCCACAGAGACATCACACCCCACAGAGACATCACACACCCCACAGAGACATCACACCCCACAGAGACATCACACCCCACAGAGACATCACACCCCACAGAGACATCACACACCCCACAGAGACATCACACACCCCCCGCAGAGACATCACACACCCCACAGAGACATCACACACCCCACAGAGACATCACACCCCACAGAGACATCACACACCCCACAGAGACATCACACCCCACAGAGACATCACACCCCACAGAGACATCACACACCCCGCAGAGACATCACACCCCACAGAGACATCACACACCCCACAGAGACATCACACCCCACAGAGACATCACACCCCACAGAGACATCACACCCCACAGAGACATCACACCCCGCAGAGACATCACACCCCCCGCAGAGACATCACACCCCACAGAGACATCACACACCCCGCAGAGACATCACACACCGCAGAGACATCACACACCCCGCAGAGACATCACACCCCGCAGAGACATCACACACACCCCGCAGAGACATCACACACCCCGCAGAGACATCACACACCCCGCAGAGACATCACACACCCCGCAGAGACATCACACCCCCCGCAGAGACATCACACCCCCCGCAGTGACATCACACCCCCCGCAGTGACATCACACCCCACAGAGACATCACACCCCACAGAGACATCACACCCCACAGAGACATCACACACCCCGCAGAGACATCACACCCCACAGAGACATCACACCCCGCAGAGACATCACACACCCCGCAGAGACATCACACACCCCGCAGAGACATCACACACCCCGCAGAGATATCACACACCCCGCAGAGATAACACACCCCGCAGAGACATCACACACCCCGCAGAGACACCATACACACCCCGCAGAGACATCACACACCCCGCAGAGACATCACACACCCCGCAGAGTCATCACACCCCACAGAGACATCACACCCCGCAGAGACATCACACACCCCGCAGAGACATCACACACCCCGCAGAGATAACACACCCCGCAGAGACATCACACACCCCGCAGAGACATCACACACCCCGCAGAGACATCACACACCCCGCAGAGACACCATACACACCCCGCAGAGACATCACACACTCCGCAGAGACATCACACACCCCGCAGAGACATCACACCCCGCAGAGACATCACACACCCCGCAGAGACACCATACACACCGAAGAGACATCACACACCCCGCAGAGACATCACACCCCGCAGAGACATCACACACCCCGCAGAGACATCACACACCCCGCAGAGACATCACACCCCGCAGAGACATCACACACACCGCAGAGACATCACACCCCACAGAGACATCACACCCCCCGCAGAGACACCATACACACCGAAGAGACATCACACACCCCGCAGAGACATCACACCCCGCAGAGACATCACACACCCCGCAGAGACATCACACCCCCCGCAGAGACATCACACCCCACAGAGACATCACACCCCGCAGAGACATCACACCCCCCGCAGAGACATCACACACCCCGCAGAGACATCACACACCCCGCAGAGACATCACACACCCCGCAGAGACATCACACCCCCCGCAGAGACATCACACCCCGCAGTGACATCACACCCCGCAGTGACATCACACCCCACAGAGACATCACACCCCACAGAGACATCACACCCCACAGAGACATCACACACCCCGCAGAGACATCACACCCCACAGAGACATCACACCCCGCAGAGACATCACACACCCCGCAGAGACATCACACACCCCGCAGAGACATCACACACCCCGCAGAGATATCACACACCCCGCAGAGACATCACACCCCGCAGAGACATCACACACCCGCAGAGACATCACACCCCGCAGAGACATCACACCCCGCAGTGACATCACACCCCACAGAGACATCACACACCCCGCAGAGACATCACACCCCACAGAGACATCACACACCCCGCAGAGACATCACACCCCGCAGAGACATCACACCCCGCAGAGACATCACACACCCCGCAGAGACATCACACCCCGCAGAGACATCACACCCCGCAGAGACATCACACACCCCGCAGAGACACCATACACACCGAAGAGACATCACACACCCCGCAGAGACATCACACCCCGCAGAGACATCACACACCCCGCAGAGACATCACACACCCCGCAGAGACATCACACCCCGCAGAGACATCACACACACCGCAGAGACATCACACCCCACAGAGACATCACACCCCCCGCAGAGACACCATACACACCGAAGAGACATCACACACCCCGCAGAGACATCACACCCCGCAGAGACATCACACACCCCGCAGAGACATCACACACCCCGCAGAGACATCACACCCCGCAGAGACATCACACCCCCCGCAGAGACATCACACCCCGCAGAGACATCACACCCCACAGAGACATCACACCCCCCACAGAGACATCACACACCCCGCAGAGACATCACACACCCCGCAGAGACATCACACACCCCGCAGAGACATCACACACCCCGCAGAGACATCACACACCCCGCAGAGACATCACACACCCCGCAGAGACATCACACACCCCGCAGAGACATCACACCCCCCGCAGAGACATCACACCCCACAGAGACATCACACCCCACAGAGACATCACACCCCACAGAGACATCACACACCCCGCAGAGACATCACACCCCACAGAGACATCACACCCCGCAGAGACATCACACCCCCCGCAGAGACATCACACACCCCGCAGAGACATCACACACCCCGCAGAGACATCACACCCCCCGCAGAGACATCACACCCCCCGCAGAGACATCACACCCCGCAGTGACATCACACCCCACAGAGACATCACACCCCACAGAGACATCACACCCCACAGAGACATCACACACCCCGCAGAGACATCACACCCCACAGAGACATCACACCCCGCAGAGACATCACACCCCACAGAGACATCACACACCCCACAGAGACATCACACCCCACAGAGACATCACACCCCACAGAGACATCACACCCCACTGAGACATTACACACCCCGCAGAGACATCACACCCCACAGAGACATCACACCCCACAGAGACATCACACCCCACAGAGACATCACACACCCCACAGAGACATCACACCCCACAGAGACATCACACCCCACAGAGACATCACACCCCGCAGAGACATCACACCCCCCGCAGAGACATCACACCCCACAGAGACATCACACACCCCGCAGAGACATCACACACCGCAGAGACATCACACACCCCGCAGAGACATCACACCCCGCAGAGACATCACACACACCCCGCAGAGACATCACACACCCCGCAGAGACATCACACCCCCCGCAGAGACATCACACACCCCGCAGAGACATCACACACCCCGCAGAGACATCACACCCCCCGCAGAGACATCACACCCCCCGCAGTGACATCACACCCCCCGCAGTGACATCACACCCCACAGAGACATCACACCCCACAGAGACATCACACCCCACAGAGACATCACACACCCCGCAGAGACATCACACCCCACAGAGACATCACACACCCCGCAGAGACATCACACCCCACAGAGACATCACACCCCGCAGAGACATCACACACCCCGCAGAGACATCACACACCCCGCAGAGACATCACACACCCTGCAGAGATATCACACACCCCGCAGAGATAACACACCCCGCAGAGACATCACACACCCCGCAGAGACATCACACACCCCGCAGAGACACCATACACACCCCGCAGAGACATCACACACCCCGCAGAGACATCACACACCCCGCAGAGTCATCACACCCCACAGAGACATCACACCCCGCAGAGACATCACACACCCCGCAGAGACATCACACACCCCGCAGAGATAACACACCCCGCAGAGACATCACACACCCCGCAGAGACATCACACACCCCGCAGAGACACCATACACACCCCGCAGAGACATCACACACTCCGCAGAGACATCACACACCCCGCAGAGACATCACACCCCGCAGAGACATCACACACCCCGCAGAGACACCATACACACCGAAGAGACATCACACACCCCGCAGAGACATCACACCCCGTAGAGACATCACACACCCCGCAGAGACATCACACACCCTGCAGAGACATCACACCCCACAGAGACATCACACCCCGCAGAGACATCACACCCCCCGCAGAGACATCACACACCCCGCAGAGACATCACACACCCCGCAGAGACATCACACCCCCCGCAGAGACATCACACCCCCCGCAGAGACATCACACCCCGCAGTGACATCACACCCCACAGAGACATCACACCCCACAGAGACATCACACCCCACAGAGACATCACACACCCCGCAGAGACATCACACCCCACAGAGACATCACACCCCGCAGAGACATCACACCCCACAGAGACATCACACACCCCACAGAGACATCACACCCCACAGAGACATCACACCCCACAGAGACATCACACCCCACAGAGACATCACACACCCCGCAGAGACATCACACCCCACAGAGACATCACACCCCACAGAGACATCACACACCCCACAGAGACATCACACCCCACAGAGACATCACACCCCACAGAGACATCACACCCCGCAGAGACATCACACCCCCCGCAGAGACATCACACCCCGCAGAGACATCACACACCCCGCAGAGACATCACACACCGCAGAGACATCACACACCCCGCAGAGACATCACACCCCGCAGAGACATCACACACACCCCGCAGAGACATCACACACCCCGCAGAGACATCACACACCCCGCAGAGACATCACACCCCCCGCAGAGACATCACACACCCCGCAGAGACATCACACCCCCCGCAGAGACATCACACCCCCCGCAGTGACATCACACCCCCCGCAGTGACATCACACCCCACAGAGACATCACACCCCACAGAGACATCACACACCCCGCAGAGACATCACACCCCACAGAGACATCACACACCCCGCAGAGACATCACACCCCACAGAGACATCACACCCCGCAGAGACATCACACACCCCGCAGAGACATCACACACCCCGCAGAGACATCACACACCCCGCAGAGATATCACACACCCCGCAGAGATAACACACCCCGCAGAGACATCACACACCCCGCAGAGACATCACACACCCCGCAGAGACACCATACACACCCCGCAGAGACATCACACACCCCGCAGAGACATCACACACCCCGCAGAGTCATCACACCCCACAGAGACATCACACCCCGCAGAGACATCACACACCCCGCAGAGACATCACACACCCCGCAGAGATAACACACCCCGCAGAGACATCACACACCCCGCAGAGACATCACACACCCCGCAGAGACACCATACACACCCCGCAGAGACATCACACACTCCGCAGAGACATCACACACCCCGCAGAGACATCACACCCCGCAGAGACATCACACACCCCGCAGAGACACCATACACACCGAAGAGACATCACACACCCCGCAGAGACATCACACCCCGTAGAGACATCACACACCCCGCAGAGACATCACACACCCCGCAGAGACATCACACCCCGCAGAGACATCACACACACCGCAGAGACATCACACCCCACAGAGACATCACCCCCCCCGCAGAGACACCATACACACCGAAGAGACATCACACACCCCGCAGAGACATCACACCCCGCAGAGACATCACACACCCCGCAGAGACATCACACACCCCGCAGAGACATCACACCCCGCAGAGACATCACACCCCCCGCAGAGACATCACACCCCGCAGAGACATCACACCCCACAGAGACATCACACCCCCCGCAGAGACATCACACACCCCGCAGAGACATCACACACCCCGCAGAGACATCACACACCCCGCAGAGACATCACACACCCCGCAGAGACATCACACCCCCCGCAGAGACATCACACACCCCGCAGAGACATCACACACCCCGCAGAGACATCACACACCCCGCAGAGACATCACACCCCCCGCAGAGACATCACACCCCGCAGTGACATCACACCCCACAGAGACATCACACCCCACAGAGACATCACACCCCACAGAGACATCACACACCCCGCAGAGACATCACACCCCACAGAGACATCACACCCCGCAGAGACATCACACCCCCCGCAGAGACATCACACACCCCGCAGAGACATCACACACCCCGCAGAGACATCACACCCCCCGCAGAGACATCACACCCCGCAGTGACATCACACCCCACAGAGACATCACACCCCACAGAGACATCACACCCCACAGAGACATCACACACCCCGCAGAGACATCACACCCCACAGAGACATCACACCCCGCAGAGACATCACACACCCCGCAGAGACATCACACACCCCGCAGAGACATCACACACCCCGCAGAGATATCACACACCCCGCAGAGATAACACACCCCGCAGAGACATCACACACCCCGCAGAGACATCACACACCCCGCAGAGACACCATACACACCCCGCAGAGACATCACACACCCCGCAGAGACATCACACACCCCGCAGAGACATCACACCCCACAGAGACATCACACCCCGCAGAGACATCACACACCCCGCAGAGACATCACACACCCCGCAGAGATAACACACCCCGCAGAGACATCACACACCCCGCAGAGACATCACACACCCCGCAGAGACATCACACACCCCGCAGAGACACCATACACACCCCGCAGAGACATCACACACTCCGCAGAGACATCACACACCCCGCAGAGACATCACACACCCCACAGAGACATCACACACCCCGCAGAGACATCACACACCCCGCAGTGACATCACACCCCGCAGAGACATCACACACCCCGCAGAGACACCATACACACCGAAGAGACATCACGCACCCCGCAGAGACATCACACCCCGCAGAGACATCACACACCCCGCAGAGACATCACGCACCCCGCAGAGACATCACACCCCGCAGAGACATCACACCCCGCAGAGACATCACACCCCGCAGTGACATCACACCCCACAGAGACATCACACACCCCGCAGAGACATCACACCCCACAGAGACATCACACACCCCGCAGAGACATCACACCCCGCAGAGACATCACACCCCGCAGAGACATCACACACCCCGCAGAGACATCACACCCCGCAGAGACATCACACCCCGCAGAGACATCACACACCCCGCAGAGACATCACACCCCGCAGAGACATCACACACCCGCAGAGACATCACACCCCGCAGAGACATCACACCCCGCAGTGACATCACACCCCACAGAGACATCACACACCCCGCAGAGACATCACACCCCACAGAGACATCACACCCCGCAGAGACATCACACACCCCGCAGAGACATCACACCCCACAGAGACATCACACCCCGCAGAGACATCACACACCCCGCAGAGACATCACACACACCGCAGAGACATCACACACCCCGCAGAGACAACATACACACCCCGCAGAGACATCACACACCCCGCAGAGACATCACACACCCCAGAGACATCACACCCCGCAGAGACATCACACCCCGCAGAGACATCACACCCCGCAGAGACATCACACCCCGCAGAGACATCACACACCCCGCAGAGACATCACACACCGCAGAGACATCACACCCCCCCGCAGAGACATCACACACCGCAGAGACATCACACCCCCCCGCAGAGACATCACACCCCGCAGAGACATCACACACCCCGCAGAGACATCACACACCCCGCAGAGACATCACACACCCTGCAGAGACATCACACACCCCGCAGAGACATCACACACCCCACAGAGACATCACACACCCCGCAGAGACATCACACACCCCGCAGAGACATCACACCCCGCAGAGACATCACACACCCCGCAGAGACATCACACACCCCGCAGAGACATCACACACCCCGCAGAGACATCACACACCCCGCAGAGACATCACACACACCGCAGAGACAACACACCCCGCAGAGACATCACACACCCCGCAGAGACATCACACCCCGCAGAGACATCACACACCCCGCAGAGACATCACACCCCGCAGAGACATCACACACCCCGCAGAGACATCACACACACTCCGCAGAGACAACACACACACCGCAGAGACAACACACACCCCGCAGAGACATCACACACCCCGCAGAGACATCACACACCCCACAGAGACAACACACACACCGCAGAGACATCACACACCCCGCAGAGACATCACACACACTCCGCAGAGACAACACACCCCGCAGAGACATCACACCCCGCAGAGACATCACACCCCGCAGAGACATCACACACCCCGCAGAGACATCACACCCCGCAGAGACATCACACACCCGCAGAGACATCACACCCCGCAGAGACATCACACCCCGCAGTGACATCACACCCCACAGAGACATCACACACCCCGCAGAGACATCACACCCCACAGAGACATCACACCCCGCAGAGACATCACACACCCCGCAGAGACATCACACCCCACAGAGACATCACACCCCGCAGAGACATCACACACCCCGCAGAGACATCACACACACCGCAGAGACATCACACACCCCGCAGAGACAACATACACACCCCGCAGAGACATCACACACCCCGCAGAGACATCACACACCCCAGAGACATCACACCCCGCAGAGACATCACACCCCGCAGAGACATCACACCCCGCAGAGACATCACACCCCGCAGAGACATCACACACCCCGCAGAGACATCACACACCGCAGAGACATCACACCCCCCCGCAGAGACATCACACACCGCAGAGACATCACACACCCCGCAGAGACATCACACACACCGCAGAGACATCACACACCCCACAGAGACATCACACACCCCGCAGAGACATCACACACCCCGCAGAGACATCACACCCCGCAGAGACATCACACACCCCACAGAGACATCACACACCCCGCAGAGACATCACACCCCGCAGAGACATCACACACACCGCAGAGACAACACACCCCGCAGAGACATCACACCCCACAGAGACATCACACACCCCACAGAAATATCACACACACCGCAGAGACAACACACCCCGCAGAGACATCACACCCCGCAGAGACATCACACACCCCGCAGAGACATCACACACCCCGCAGAGACATCACACACCCTGCAGAGACATCACACACCCCGCAGAGACATCACACACCCCGCAGAGACATCACACACCCCACAGAGACATCACACACCCCGCAGAGACATCACACCCCGCAGAGACATCACACACCCCGCAGAGACATCACACACCCCGCAGAGACATCACACACCCCGCAGAGACATCACACACCCCGCAGAGACATCACACACACCGCAGAGACAACACACCCCGCAGAGACATCACACACCCCGCAGAGACATCACACCCCGCAGAGACATCACACACCCCGCAGAGACATCACACACCCCGCAGAGACATCACACACCCCGCAGAGACATCACACCCCGCAGAGACATCACACACCCCGCAGAGACATCACACACACTCCGCAGAGACAACACACACACCGCAGAGACAACACACACCCCGCAGAGACATCACACACCCCGCAGAGACATCACACACCCCACAGAGACATCACACACCCCGCAGAGACATCACACACACTCCGCAGAGACAACACACCCCGCAGAGACACCACACCCCGCAGAGACACCACACACCCCACAGAGACATCACACCCCCCGCAGAGACACCACACCCCGCAGAGACACCACACACCCCGCAGAGACACCACACACCCCGCAGAGACACCACACCCCGCAGAGACACCAGCAGGTGGAGTTTAGAGCTCTGTACACGGAGACGGGTCTAATATTTGCATCAGTATTAGGAGCCGGATCAGAGACAATGCTGAGCACCTCATATCTCCGATGGAAATTCATCCTGAGAGGAACATGAGCAAGAGAAAGGATGAATAGAGGGAGGGATGAAAGAATACAGTGCCTTAAAAAAGTATTCATACCCCTTGAAATTTTCCATATTTTGTTACAACCAAAAACGTAAATGTCTTTTATTGGGATTTTATGTGATAGACCAACACAAAGTGTCACATAATTGTGAAGTGGAAGGAAAATGATAAATGATACAAATAAATATGTGAAGTGTGGGGGGGGGCATTTGTATGGCGCCCCCCGGAGTCAATACTTTGTAGAACCCCCTTTCTCTACAAGTCTTTTTGGGGGTGTCTCTACCAGCTTTGCACATCTAGAGAGGACATTTCTCCCCATTCTTCTTTGTAGAATATCTCAAGCTCTGTCAGATTGGATGGAGAGCGTCTGTGATCAGCAATTTTCATGTCTTGCCACAGATTCTCAATGTGATTTAGGTCTGGACTGTGACTGGGCCATTCTAACACATGAATATGCTTTGATCTAAACCATTCCATTGTAGCTCTGGCTGGATGTTTCGGGTCGTTGTCCTGCTGGAAGGTGAATGTCAGGGTACGCCTGAGCGCCGGGGCGCACCGTCGCGTGCTGTTCGGCAAATCCCTGTTGTTCCCGGGCGTCGGCGCGGCGCTAGGGCGCGCGCGGGTTCGCAGCGCTTGTGCGCGCGCGCGTGCACGTGCGCGCGTACGGGCGTGCGCGCGTTCGCGATAGCGCCGGTTTGGCGCCAAGGTGCACATACAAGCCCCCCTGTGCCTCTGACACATTGCTGCTTCGTCTCAGCTTCGTGATTCCTGTATTTGAACCTGATTGATTGCTACCTATCTGACTCGGCTTGTTTGACCACCCGTTCTGCTCCAATCCGACCCGGCCTGTCTGACTATTCTTATACTACCTGCCTGATACCGTTGCCGATCCTTGCCTGCCTACTGACGCTGCCTCTGCCTGCTGTTTTGCCTGTCTCATATCCTTGCTGACCCGGACCGTCTGACCCTGCTTGTTCCTGCTAGTCCTTGCTGTTGCACCTTCAGCTTCAGCTCCAGAGACCTCTGCATCTCCAAGTGTTCCAGCTGCTGCTTCCAGTCTCACCTGATCTGCAGTCCAGCCATCCCTGCGGGATCTCTCTCTTCACCTCAGCACCAGAGACTCAACTCTACAGGCACTCCTACCCCACTGTGCTCAGGAGACCACTGTCCCCACTCCAGTGGCTCCTGAACCAGCGTTGTATGAGAGGTCTTCTCCTACAAGTCAGGCTCTCCTACCAGGTACCTAACAGTACGAAGCAGCCATGTCTGAGCATGCAGGAGATACCTCTTCATTAAAGGAGATATGCACACACCTGGCGGCTCTCACCCAAGCAGTGCAAGCCCTTCAGGACAACTATAACAGACTGGAGGGACAAGTTCAGAATCTTGCAGGGGCTAACCCTTCAGCCTACTCTCCACCTGCCGCCCCAACACAGACTGTTCCAGGGCCTTCAGTGGTAATGATCCCGCCTGAACCACGGGTCCCCATTCCTGAAAGGTTCTCCGGAGACCGGGCTAAGTTTTGGGGTTTCCGCAATGCCTGCCAGCTCTTTTTTGCCTTACAGCCCAGAACCTTTTCACTGGAAGCCACTAAAGTTGGATTTGTCATTTCCCTCCTTCAAGGGGAACCACAGACCTGGGCACACCGTTTACTTGAAGGGGACTCTGCTCCAACTCAATCCTTATCCGCTTTCTTCGAAGCCATGGCACAATTATATGAGGACCCTCAACAGACTGCCACAGCTGAATCTGCTCTGCTCGCGCTCCAACAAGGCCGCAGACCTGCGGAGGACTATGTTGCTGAGTTCAGACGTTGGAGTGCGGACACCCAGTGGAATGACGCGGCTCTGCGTCACCAGTTCCGCATTGGACTGTCTGAAAACTTGAAAGATGAACTTGCTCGAGTTGGTATTCCAAACACCTTGGAGGCCTTGATCACTCTAACCATCCAGATCGATCGTCGCCTCCGAGAACGCCGATCTGAACGAGCAGTTCAACCTAACCGCCAGACCTGGATGACACCACGAGCCCCGATTCCTGCATCCCGCTACTTACCTGTGCCCAGTCCAAATGCAGTCAATATCGCACCGGATACCTCCGAACCAATGCAGCTAGGTCTGATGCGACCTGCACTGTCCTCCGAAGAACGTGCCCGACGTCGACAATTAAATCTGTGCCTGTACTGTGGAGGAACCGGGCATTATGTCTATAATTGCCCAACCAGAATGAGTAAGTGTCCATCTCCTATACTTACCAGTCTCTCTGCTTTATCAACAAATGCTACCCATCTTGCCATTCCTCTCTCGTTACAGCTTCAAGAAAGGACACTCCAAGTCAACGCAATTATTGACTCCGGGGCATGCAGCTGTTTTATAGACTTAAAATTTGCCAACCTGCACAACATCCCTATACGGACTAAGGCCCATGGACTCTCTGTCTTCCTTGCCGATGGCTCCCGCATCAGATCCGGACAAGTGACACAAGAAACCCTGCCATTATCCGCTACAACTTCTTCTCAACACAAGGAATTGCTGATCCTTGACGCCATCACCTCCCCTATGTTTCCCATTATCCTGGGAATTCCCTGGCTACAGGCCCACAACCCACACATCCATTGGGCATCTGGAGAAGTAAAATTTCTGTCATCCTACTGCCAGGAACACTGTCTGGCGAAAGATTCGGATCCCCAAGCTACCCTGCTTTGCCTGGACTCCGACCAGACAAATCGTCAGGCCATTCCCAAACACTATCATGACTACATAGATGTTTTCAGCAAGAAGGGGGCAGATTCTCTTCCACCTCATCGTCCCTACGATTGCCCCATCGAATTGCTGCCAGGATCCGAAATTCCCTTTGGGCGCATCTTTCCTCTATCTGAAAAGGAACAAGAAGTATTGAAAACATATATTGATGAAAACTTGGCCAAAGGATTTATTCGTCATTCTACTTCTCCAGCAGGTGCGGGAATATTCTTTGTTACTAAGAAAGACAAATCTCTCCGCCCGTGTATTGACTACCGAGAATTGAATAAAATCACGGTCAAAAATCGGTATCCCCTACCTTTGATACCTGAACTGTTCCAGAAATTAAGGACTGCCGTCATTTTTTCTAAACTTGATCTGAGAGGGGCCTATAATCTGGTTCGCATTCAGGCTGGGCATGAGTGGAAAACAGCGTTTCGGACCCGATTCGGGCATTATGAATATTTAGTCATGCCTTTTGGACTCTGCAATGCCCCTGCGACTTTTCAACACCTAATTAATGATGTGCTTAGAGACTTCCTAGATCTGTTTGTGATCGCATATCTGGACGATATTTTGATCCTTTCTGAATCCCTAGATCTCCATCGGAAACATGTTTGCCAAGTGTTGGGTCGTCTCCGTTTACACAGACTTTATGTAAAGGCGGAAAAATGCGAGTTTGAGCAACAGAGCATCCAATTCCTGGGCTTGATTATCTCCTCAACTGGCATCAAGATGGACCCACAGAAGGTTTCTGCCGTTCTGGACTGGCCGGTACCCCTGGACAAAAAAGGGGTTCAGCGATTCATCGGGTTCGCAAATTTTTACAGAAAGTTTATCAAGGGTTTTTCTGCAATAATCGCACCAATCATACAACTAACCAAACAGAATACCCGTTTTTTCTGGAATCACCTAGCCCAAGAGGCTTTTGAGAACCTCAAGAGACTTTTTACCTCAGCACCTATCCTCAGTCACCCTGAACCATCCTTGCCATTTATTTTAGAAGTGGACGCTTCAGAGATAGCGGTCGGTGCGATTCTCTCGCAACGTAAGGGCAGTAAGGATGTTATGCATCCCGTAGGTTTCTTCTCCCGAAAACTCTCCTCTGCGGAGAGAAACTATGATGTCGGTGATCGGGAGCTTCTTGCCATCAAAACTGCATTAGAGGAGTGGAGGTACTTGTTGGAGGGGGCTGCGCATCCAGTGCTAATTTATACTGATCACAAGAATTTAGAATATCTACGATCTGCTAAAAGACTAAGACCCCGTCAAGCCCGTTGGGCACTGTTTTTCTCACGCTTTTCCTTCCACATTACGTATCGGCCAGGTTCAAGAAATGTCAAACCAGACGCATTATCACGGATGCATGACAACCCAAAGGACTTATCTGTGCCAGACACCATTTTACCTGCAAACAATTTTTTGCTCATACAAACTGATCTTCTTTCCCAGATTAAGGAAGCATCCTCTGAATCAGCCAGACCCTCAGGGTTTACCTTAAGTAGCAAGGACGGACTATTCTGGAAAGGTAGCCAAATTTTTGTTCCTGAGGGGCTTCGGGTCAAGGTCCTGGCACTCCTTCACGATCACCCACTGGCGGGTCACTTTGGTGTTCGTAAAACTCTGGAATTGGTACAGCGTACCTTCTGGTGGCCCAATCTTAAAGACTTTTGTGAGAGATATCTCAAATCTTGCCCTATCTGTACCCAGAACAAGACGTCCAGGAGTAAAGCTTGGGGCCTGTTAAAACCTTTACCAGTACCCGATAGGCCTTGGAAGATGATATCCATGGACTTTGTTGTAGAGCTTCCATGTTCAGAGGGGTGTTCTGCTATTTTCGTGGTAGTAGACCGTTTTACCAAGATGGCCCACTTTCTTCCACTAAAAGGAACTCCGTCAGCTATGGAAACGGCTCACATCTTCATTAAGGAAATTATTAGACTCCACGGAATCCCTGTAAACATAACCTCTGACAGAGGGGTACAATTTACCTCACGTTTTTGGAGAGCCCTGTGTGAGTCTTTGAAAATTAAACTGGCCTTGTCCTCGGCCTATCACCCTCAGACCAATGGCCAGACGGAGAGGACCAATCAGACTCTTGAACAGTATATCAGATGTTTTACTTCTTTTTCACAAGATGATTGGGTATCCTTGCTGCCGTTGGCAGAATTTGCCTACAACAACGCCAAACATTCAGCCACCGGTCAATCCCCCTTTTTCGCCAATTATGGTTTCCATCTAACCTTTTTACCCGATTTCCTTCCAGAGTCCTCGGTTCCGGCAGTACAGAGTACGGTAGACTTCATCAACCATAACAACCAGATGTTGCAGGAAGCAGTATCTAAGGCGCAGGCGGACAGCAAGAGGATTTTTGACCGGAAGAGAAGAGGGGAGTTGAAGCTTCAGCTTGGCGATCAGGTATGGCTATCTACAAGTAATATCAAACTTGCATGTCCCTCTAAGAAGCTGGCACCTAGATTTATGGGACCATTCCCGGTTAAAAGGAAGATAAATGAAGTTTCGTATGAACTGACTTTGCCTGACTCTCTTAAAATACACCCCGTGTTTCATGTGTCATTGCTCAAACCTGCTGTACCTGATCCCTTCCCCGGTAGAGCTAGACCTCCTGAACCTATTATGATTGATGGAAATGAGGAATTTGAGGTCGAGGCTATCCTTGATTGCAGGAAAAGACAAGGGCAGATCCAGTTCCTGGTTAAGTGGAAGGGCTACGGCCCAGAAAGTAATTCATGGGAACCTGAAAGTAATGTACATGCCAGGCGTTTAGTACAAACCTATTTTTCTAACCATCCGGAAAAGAAGAGGCTTTGGGGCACCCGGAGGTTGCCCCTTGGGGGGGGGCAATGTCAGGGTACGCCTGGGCGCCAGCGCGCCCCGTCGCGTGCTGTTCGGCAAATCCCTGTTGTTCCCGGGCGTCGGCGCGGCGCTAGGGCGCGCGCGGGTTCGCGGCGCTTGTGCGCGCGTGCGTGTGCACGTGCGCGCGTACGGGCGTGCGCGCGTTCGCGATAGCGCCGGTTTGGCGCCAAGGTGCACATAAAAGCCCCCCTGTGCCTCTGACACATTGCTGCTTCGTCTCAGCTTCGTGATTCCTGTATTTGAACCTGATTGATTGCTACCTATCTGACCCGGCTTGTTTGACCACCCGTTCTGCTCCAATCCGACCCGGCCTGTCTGACTATTCTTATACTACCTGCCTGATACCGTTGCCGATCCTTGCCTGCCTACTGACGCTGCCTCTGCCTGCTGTTTTGCCTGTCTCATATCCTTGCTGACCCGGACCGTCTGACCCTGCTTGTTCCTGCTAGTCCTTGCTGTTGCACCTTCAGCTTCAGCTCCAGAGACCTCTGCATCTCCAAGTGTTCCAGCTGCTGCTTCCAGTCTCACCTGATCTGCAGTCCAGCCATCCCTGCGGGATCTCTCTCTTCACCTCAGCACCAGAGACTCAACTCTACAGGCACTCCTACCCCACTGTGCTCAGGAGACCACTGTCCCCACTCCAGTGGCTCCTGAACCAGCGTTGTATGAGAGGTCCTTCTCCTACAAGTCAGGCTCTCCTACCAGGTACCTAACAGTGAACCTCCGCCCCGGTCTCAAGTCTTTTGTAGACTCTAACAGGTTTTCTTCTAAGATTGTCCTGTATTTGGCTCCATCCATCTTCCCATCAACTCTGACCAGCTTCCCTGTCCCTGCTGAAGAAAACCACCCCCACCACATGATGCTGCCACCACCATGCTTCACGGTGGGGATGGTGTGTTCAGGGTGATGTGCAGTGTTAGTTTTCCCCACACATAGCGTTTTGCTTTTAGACCATAAAGTTGAATTTTGGTCTCATGTGACCAGATCACCTTCTTCCACATGTTTGCTGTTTCCTCCACATGGCTTCTCACAAACTACAAACAGACTTCTTATGACTTTCTTTCACCAATGTCTTTCTTCTTGTCACTCTTCCATAAAGGGCAGATTTGTGGAGAACACGACTAATAGTTGTCCTGTGGACAGATTCTCCCCCCTGAGCTGTGGATCTCTGCAGCTCCTCCAGAGTTTACCATGGACCTCTTGGCTCTTCTCTGATGAATGCTCTCCTTGCCCGGCCGGTCAGTTTAGGTGGACGGCCATGTCTTGGTAGGTTTGCAGTTGTGCCATACTCTTTCCATTTTCCGATGATGGATTGAACAGAGCTCCGTGAGATGGTCAAAGCTTGGGAGATTTTTTTTTATAACCTAACCCTGCTTTATACTTCTCCACAACTTTATCCCTGACCTGTCTGGTGTGTTCCTTGGCCTTCATGATGATGTTTGTTCACTAAGGTTCTCTAACAAACCTCTGAGGCTAAATGACACACAGGTGGACTCTATTTAATTAGGTGACTTCTGAAGACAATTGGTTCCACTAGATTTTAGTTAGGGGTATCAGAGTAAAGGGGGCTGAATACAAATCCCCCCCCCCCACACTTTTCACATATTTATTTGTATCATTTATCATTTTCCTTCCACTTCACAATTATGAGCCACTTTGTGTTGATCTGTCACATAAAATCCCAATAAAATACATTTACGTCTTTGGTTGTAACCTGACAAAGTGTGGGGAATTTCAAGGGGTATGAATACTTTTTCAAGGTACTGTAGACGGATGAAGGGAAGGACAGAGGATGGAGGGATGGATGGAATTTGTATCTTCCCCCTTTATATTGTACAGCACTGTGCAGACTGCTGGTGCCAAATACAGCCTGGATAATGATCAGAGATGGACAGACAGCTGCAATTACTGATCTCTTCTGCCCGATGTCTCCCATCTCTGACCCGGGACAAGCGTGCAGAGCTCCTCCCACACATCTCTGACCCGGGACAAGCATGCAGAGCTCCTCCCACACATCTCTGACCCGGGACAAGCATGCAGAGCTCCTCCCACACATCTCTGACCCGGGACAAGAGTGCAGAGCTCCTCCCACACATCTCTGACCCGGGACAAGCGTGCAGAGCTCCTCCCACACATCTCTGACCCGGGACAAGAGTGCAGAGCTCCTCCCACACATCTCTGACCCGGGACAAGCGTGCAGAGCTCCTCCCACACATCTCTGACCCGGGACAAGAGTGCAGAGCTCCTCCCACACATCTCTGACCCGGGACAAGAGTGCAGAGCTCCTCCCACACATCTCTGACCCGAGACAAGAGTGCAGAGCTCCTCCCACACATCTCTGACCCGAGACAAGAGTGCAGAGCTCCTCCCACACATCTCTGACCCGGGACAAGCGTGCAGAGCTCCTCCCACACATCTCTGACCCGGGACAAGAGTGCAGAGCTCCTCCCACACATCTCTGACCCGGGACAAGCGAGCAGAGCTCCTCCCACACATCTCTGACCCGGGACAAGCGTGCAGAGCTCCTCCCACACATCTCTGACCCGGGACAAGAGTGCAGAGCTCCTCCCACACATCTCTGACCCGGGACAAGCGTGCAGAGCTCCTCCCACACATCTCTGACCCGGGACAAGAGTGCAGAGCTCCTCCCACACATCTCTGACCCGGGACAAGAGTGCAGAGCTCCTCCCACACATCTCTGACCCGGGACAAGCGTGCAGAGCTCCTCCCACACATCTCTGACCCGGGACAAGAGTGCAGAGCTCCTCCCACACATCTCTGACCCGGGACAAGCGAGCAGAGCTCCTCCCACACATCTCTGACCCGGGACAAGCGTGCAGAGCTCCTCCCACACATCTCTGACCCGAGACAAGAGTGCAGAGCTCCTCCCACACATCTCTGACCCGGGACAAGAGTGCAGAGCTCCTCCCACACATCTCTGACCCGGGACAAGCGAGCAGAGCTCCTCCCACACATCTCTGACCCGGGACAAGCGTGCAGAGCTCCTCCCACACATCTCTGACCCGAGACAAGAGTGCAGAGCTCCTCCCCACACATCTCTGACCCGGGACATGCGTGCAGAGCTCCTCCCACACATCTCTGACCCGGGACAAGAGTGCAGAGCTCCTCCCACACATCTCTGACCCGGGACAAGCGTGCAGAGCTCCTCCCACACATCTCTGACCCGGGACAAGAGTGCAGAGCTCCTCCCCACATCTCTGACCCCGAGACAAGTGTGAAGAGCTCCTCCCACACATCTTTGACCCGGGACAAGCGTGCAGAGCTCCTCCCCCACATCTCTGACCCGGGACAAGGGTGCAGAGCTCCTCCCCACATCTCTGACCTGGGACAAGAGTGCAGAGCTCCTCCCACACATCTCTGACCCGGGACAAGAGTGCAGAGCTCCTCCCACACATCTCTGACCCGGGACAAGAGTGCAGAGCTCCTCCCACACATCTCTGACCCGGGACAAGAGTGCAGAGCTCCTCCCCACATCTCTGACCCGAGACAAGCGTGCAGAGCTCCTCCCACACATCTCTGACCCGGGACAAGAGTGCAGAGCTCCTCCCACACATCTCTGACCCGGGACAAGCGTGCAGAGCTCCTCCCACACATCTCTGACCCGGGACAAGCGTGCAGAGCTCCTCCCACACATCTCTGACCCGGGACAAGAGTGCAGAGCTCCTCCCCACATCTCTGACCCGAGACACGCTCCCTCCCGCACATCTCTGACCCGGGACAAGCGTGCAGAGCTCCTCCCACACATCTCTGACCCGAGACACGCTCCTCCCACACATCTCTGACCCGGGACAAGAGTGCAGAGCTCCTCCCCCACATCTCTGACCCGGGACAAGCGTGCAGAGCTCCTCCCACACATCTCTGACCTGGGACAAGAGTGCAGAGCTCCTCCCACACATCTCTGACCCGGGACAAGCGTGCAGAGCTCCTCCCACACATCTCTGACCCGGGACAAGCGTGCAGAGCTCCTCCCACACATCTCTGACCCGGGACAAGAGTGCAGAGCTCCTCCCCACATCTCTGACCCGAGACACGCTCCTCCCGCACATCTCTGACCCGGGACAAGCGTGCAGAGCTCCTCCCACACATCTCTGACCCGAGGACACGCTCCTCCCACACATCTCTGACCCGGGACAAGAGTGCAGAGCTCCTCCCCCACATCTCTGACCCGGGACAAGCGTGCAGAGCTCCTCCCACACATCTCTGACCTGGGACAAGAGTGCAGAGCTCCTCCCACACATCTCTGACCCGGGACAAGCGTGCAGAGCTCCTTCCACACATCTCTGACCCGGGACAAGCGTGCAGAGCTCCTCCCACACATCTCTGACCCGGGGACAAGAGTGCAGAGCTCCTCCCACACATCTCTGACCTGGGGACAAGAGTGCAGAGCTCCTCCCCACATCTCTGACCCGAGACAAGCGTGCAGAGCTCCTCCAACACATCTCTGACCCGGGACAAGGGTGCAGAGCTCCTCCCCACATCTCTGACCCGGGACAAGAGTGCAGAGCTCCTCCCCACACATCTCCTGACCCGGGGCAAGAGTGCAGAGCTCCTCCCCCACATCTCTGACCCGGGACAAGGGTGCAGAGCTCCTCCCCACATCTCTGACCCGGGACAAGAGTGCAGAGCTCCTCCCCACATCTCTGACCCGGGACAAGAGTGCAGAGCTCCTCCCCACATCTCTGACCCGAGACAAGCGTGCAGAGCTCCTCCCACACATCTTTGACCCGGAACAAGCGTGCAGAGCTCCTCCCCCACATCTTTGACCCGGGACAAGGGTGCAGAGCTCCTCCCCACATCTCTGACCCGGGACAAGCGTGCAGAGCTCCTCCCACACATCTCTGACCCGGGACAAGAGTGCAGAGCTCCTCCCACACATCTCTGACCCGGGACAAGCGTGCAGAGCTCCTCCCCACACACTGACCCGGACAAGAGTGCAGAGCTCCTCCCCACACATCTCTGACCCTGGACAAGAGTGCAGAGCTCCTCCCACATCTCTGACCCGAGACAAGCGTGCAGAGCTCCTCCCACACATCTTTGACCCGGGACAAGCGTGCAGAGCTCCTCCCCCACATCTCGACCAGGGACAAGAGTGCAGAGCTCCTCACCCACACATCTCTGACCCGGGACAAGCGTGCAGAGCTCCTCCCCCACATCTCTGACCCGGGACAAGCGTGCAGAGCTCCTCCCCACATCTCTGACCCGGGACAAGCGTGCAGAGCTCCTCCCACACATCTCTGACCCGGGACAAGCGTGCAGAGCTCCTCCCACACATCTCTGACCCGGGACAAGAGTGCAGAGCTCCTCCCACACATCTCTGACCCGGGGCAAGAGTGCAGAGCTCCTCCCACACATCTCTGACCCGGGACAAGCTCCCTCCACACCCATCTCTGACCCGGGACAAGCTCCTCCCACACATCTCTGACCCCGGGACAAGCTCCTCCCACACATCCTCTGACCCGGGACAAGCTCCTCCCACACACTCTCTGACCCGGGACAAGCGTGCAGCAAGTGAAGGATGAGCTCAGATCATTGTCAGAGGAGCAGACATGACAATGGTGGGCGGAGCTCTCGGTAATAATGACAATGGTGGGCGGAGCTCTCGGTAATAATGACAATGGTGGGCGGAGCTCTCGGTAATAATGAGATTGGTGGGCGGAGCTCTCGGTAATGACAATGGTGGGCGGAGCTCTCGGTAATAATGACAATGGTGGAAGATTCCGGTTTGATACAATGTTTCCCTCCACTAC
Organism: Lithobates septentrionalis; assembly: GCA_037952835.1. Taxonomy (NCBI): domain Eukaryota; kingdom Metazoa; phylum Chordata; class Amphibia; order Anura; family Ranidae; genus Lithobates; species Lithobates septentrionalis. The sequence continues at coordinate 3,509 of JBBDGP010006038.1, read as the reverse complement.
TCACCTCTCCACGCCCCTCCTTCTCCCGACACCAGATTGGCTCAAGTTGTAGTGGGGGCTGGGGGGGCGGGGTCACAGCAGTCGGTGGATTCCCTCCTCCAATCCAGAGCTCCCGTAGAATGTGTGGGCGGGAAGTTAGCACGTTGAGGTGACGTCATCAGAGCGCGCCGGAAGTGGAGGAGTAGATGAAGTCGCCAGTTGTCTGCATGTGACTATTATTTATATGAATTAATTTCTTATATTGTTTAATGAATGTGTAATATCTTCAGGGGGGAGGGGAATTCCTCATTGTATATTGTGCGGGGAGGGGGAGGGCAGACACCTCCAGCAGGACGCCATGACAGCTCTGAGAGTACTACAAGTCTCAGCACACCTCCCATCACAGGCTTAGTGCAGTAATTGGAGGACTACAACTCTCAGCATGTCCTGCCAGGTCCAACGTTGTGCCTCCCCCTATGGTGGTCCCCGGTGCTGGGAATTCCAGAGAACCATCACAGAGGGACTACAACTCCCAGCATGTCCAGCCATGTGGTGGGGCCCCCCGGTGCGGGGATCACAGGGATCCAATGGAGGGACTACAACTCCCAGCATGTCCAGCCATGTGGTGGGTCCCTGGTGCGGGGATCACAGAGATCTAATGGAGGGACTACAACTCCCAGCATGTCTAGCCATGTGGTGGGGCCCCTGGTGCGGGGATCACAGTGATCTAATTGAGGGACTACAACTCCCAGTATGTCCAGCCATGTGGTGGGGCCCGGGCCCCTGGTGTGGGATCACAGTGATCTAATGGAGGGACTACAACTCCCAGTATGTCCAGCCATGTGGTGGGGCCCCGGGCCCCTGGTGTGGGGATCACAGTGATCTAATGGAGGGACTACAACTCCCAGTATGTCCTGCCATGTGGCCGGCCCCCGGTGCGGGGATCACAGTGATCTAATGGAGGGACTACAACTCCCAGTATGTCCAGCCATGTGGTGGGGCCCCCGGTGCGGGGATCACAGTGATCTAATGGAGGGACTACAACTCCCAGTATGTCCAGCCATGTGGTGGGGCCCCCGGTGCGGGGATCACAGTGATCTAATGGAGGGACTACAACTCCCAGTATGTCCAGCCATGTGGTGGGGCCCCCGGTGCAGGGATCACAGTGATCTAATGGAGGGACTACAACTCCCAGTATGTCCTGGCCATGTGGTGGGGCCCCTGGTGCAGGGATCACAGTGATCTAATGGAGGGACTACAACTCCCAGTATGTCCTGCCATGTGGTGGGGCCCCCGGTGCGGGGATCACAGAGATCTAATGGAGGGACTACAACTCCCAGTATGTCCAGCCATGTGGTCGGGCCCCGGGTGCGGGGATCACAGTGATCTAATGTAGGGACTACAACTCCCAGTATGTCCAGCCATGTGGTGGGCCCCGGGTGCGGGGATCACAGTGATCTAATGAGGGACTACAACTCCCAGTATGTCCAGCCATGTGGTGGGGCCCCGGGTGCGGGGATCACAGTGATCTAATGGAGGGACTACAACTCCCAGTATGTCCAGCCATGTGGTGGGGCCCCGGGTGCGGGGATCACAGTGATCTAATGGAGGGACTACAACTCCCAGTATGTCCTGCCATGTGGCGGGCCCCGGGTGCGGGGATCACAGTGATCTAATGGAGGGACTACAACTCCCAGTATATCCAGAGGTAAGCTGTAATAAAGCCTTGTGCTAGAGATCCACTCATTAAGGACATCACCATCTGTCACTGCATGGAAGGAAGATCACCCAGGATTCATCCGGTAGTGATTGGCTCAGTAATGGAGACCCGGGAAGATAAGAAATATATCTACCATAGTGTAAATCCGTTTGACCAGTTTTATTAAAAGATAAAGTAGCACACTTACCAAAAGAAACAGTTAAAACAGCATATATAAAATCAGCCGGCCGGCCTGCAAACACCCGTTCGTTATGGATGGAAACGATGACATCAGCGCGTCTGCCTGCCTTTGGAAGGCAGACGCGCTGACGTCATCGTTTCCACTCCATAACGACGGGTGTTTGCAGGCCGGCCGGCTGATTTTATATATGCTGTTTTAACTGTTTCTTTTGGTAAGTGTGCTACTTTATCTTTAATAAAACTGGTCTAAAACGGATTTACACTATGGTAGATATATTTCTTATCTTCCCGGGTCTTCCATTACTGAGCCAATCACTACCGATGATCCTGGGTGATCTTCCTTCCATGCAGTGACAGATGTGATGTCCTTAATGAGTGGATCTCTAGCACAAGGCTTTATTACAGCTTACCTCTGGTAATCATATACCTTTATAGGTGGTGGATTTTTCTCACAAAGATGTCTTTAAGTCTCCAGTCACTTTGGGTGGAAGAAAATTTAATAGGACTGTTGATAACGGAAGTTATTTCCTCACGGACTGTGTTTTTTCTTATCTTTACACAACATTTTTATTAATTATTTTTCGATTAATTTTCAATTTTTTGCTCAATAATTTATTGTTCTTGTGTGGTTCATAGCGCATTTTTGATTTGATTTTTTCACATATGTTGCTATATGAGTTTAGCATTTTCTGATCACTTTACATATTTCTTAATTATTTTGATCATGGTTTGTGTTTAGCGCGGTTCTTTTATACACTTTATCCATTTTATTCTACACCTAAGAATTAGAACTGCAGCTTGGTGTTAGAGGGAAGCGCGGTAATTTTATAATATTTCCCAGTATATCCAGCCATGTGGCGGGCCCCTGGTGCGGGGATCACAGTGATCTAATGGAGGGACTACAACTCCCAGTATGTCCTGCCATGTGGCGGGCCCCTGGTGCGGGGATCACAGTGATCTAACGGAGGGACTACAACCCCCAGTATGTCCAGCCATGTGGTGGGGCCCTGGGTGCGGGATCACAGTGATCTAATGGAGGGACTACAACTCCCAGTATGTCCTGCCATGTGGCGGGCCCCTGGTGCGGGGATCACAGAGATCTAATGGAGGGACTACAACTCCCAGTATGTCCTTGCCATGTGGCGGGCCCCTGGTGCGGGGATCACAGAGATCTAATGGAGGGACTACAACTCCCAGTATATCCAGCCATGTGGCGGGCCCCTGGTGCGGGGATCACAGTGATCTAATGGAGGGACTACAACTCCCAGTATGTCCAGCCATGTGGTGGGGCCCCGGGTGCGGGGATCACGGTGATCTAATGGAGGGACTACAACTCCCAGTATATCCTGCCATGTGGCGGGCCCCTGGTGCGGGGATCACAGTGATCTAATGGAGGGACTACAACTCCCAGTATGTCCAGCCATGTGGTGGGGCCGGGTGCGGGGATCACAGTGATCTAACGGAGGGACTACAACCCCCAGTATGTCCAGCCATGTGGTGGGGCCCTGGGTGCGGGGATCACAGTGATCTAATGGAGGGACTACAACTCCCCAGTATGTCCTGCCATGTAACGGGCCCTGGTGCGGGGATCACAGTGATCTAATGGAGGGACTACAACTCCCAGTATGTC